>BJBW01004891.1:191-29623 GCA_004320125.1 Scolopax mira
CCACAGGTGGGACCCCTCTACGCGTTTCCGCTTCCGACCCTCCAATGGGGCAAATAACAAATTTGCCTGACCTTGGTTGTTATAGCAATAAGTATAAGCAAGGGCCTCTCTGCATACCATTCCTTGGTATAATCAGGTCTTATCACTGTGAGAGTGAACAGTTTCTGAACAATATGCTGTTAAATTCAGAGTTTCGTTAGTTAGAGGAGGCCCAGTTGGAAAAGTAAAATTACTGAATAGAAAATTAGTTCTGTTTTACCTCAAACCAGGACAGTCTGAAAATTATCTCTATCTAAAGTTTCAGCTGAAACAACTATTCCAAAGAATGAGGCTTAAGAAAGTATGTTGATTTATTCTTACTTCAATATGGTCGTGATATTTTTTGTGATCTTCCAATGTTGTCATTATTTGGAGCAAAGTAGCCTTGATTTGCTTTGCTGAAATAACAAAAAATAAACTCTGTTATTAAGTGCAAATTGAAACAGAGGGAACAAGACTGTACCTGAAGTGCAGAGACAAAATGACAAGACGTCAGCTGGAAAAGACATGTGAGAAGACCAGAAGTCTTCTATAAAAGTACTTGGAAATGAAGCAAATAACTATGTAGAAAAGATACAGGGTAAGTAAGTAGAACTGGGTCTTGGGTGATCCCAAGGACCTGATAGACAATAAGGTAAATGGTGAATCTTAACATCAGTTGGAGAAATAACTAACAATGATCAGGTGGGAGTGGTGAGAACTGAACAAGATTTGAGAAGGGACCAGAATGCAGGAGAGCAGGGAAAATATGTAGATGCAAAGACAGCTCTGAAGACAAATCAGCCTGTGGGGGCAGAATGAGGCTTATAGCAAATATCCAAGAATAGACAGCAAGGAGAAAAGGAAATGACAGAATGAAGGCACCAATAGAACTAGAAGTATATGAAGTGGGGAAAAAAGTGGAAATAAATATGAGAAACACGTATGTAGTAACTGGAAAATAAACTAGGGAAACACCCAAGGACTCATGATATAAGACCTGGTAGTATCTAGCCAAGTAAAAGGGATGCACTACAAAAGGATCAAGCTTGAATAAAATAGACAGAAGGCTCTTTGTCCACAAAATCACATTCATTCAAGAGCCTCTAACAAACCCCATGGCTTCTGCCTTTCTTTACTTCCTCCACTGATAACAACCACCTGTAAAGCCCAAGAAAATCCTGACTGGTGTAGTAGGTGACATCCTCCTGCTGCTGTTCCTACTCATTTATTTGAAGTGTCAGGGATCTGGCAAGGGATTTTCTGCTAACCCCATGTGGCTATTTTGCTGCCACTCAAATATTGCATAGTGGTGTTTCACAGATTTTTTTTTATTCACTGATTAACTGCCATGACCCAAACTAAGTTAAAAATACTAGTGAGAATATAGCATGTACAGAATACCAGAATTAATGTTAGACATACTATCTTAATCCCCCTTCCTTTCATCTCTTCCTTCTCATAGTCTGTATGAATGTGCTATGTATGGACTGCATCACTTAATTTTTCCACTGTGTCCAGCAATCTCCCTGTTTATCCTGAGGCTGAATCAGAATTGCAAATGGAAGGAATCTGTTGGAGTCATGTTTTATTTGGAGCAGAAGCAGAGGCATACAAGTAAATGAAAGAGAACAAATTGCAGGGGCAGTTTCTTGGTTAATGCACTCATACCCAATCCTGAGAAAATAGACTGCATTCATCTCATCAAAGACTCTAGCAAATCACTTAAATATCTTCTCTTTTTTCTTCCTTCTATCCCCAGCCCTCCAGCTGCCCAGGTGACTGTTGGCTATATGTCATTAAATGTTCTCTTTTACCATAGCACAACTGGTCAGGATAGTACTTGGTAGCATTAGATGTCCTGTTCAAATGTCAACACATACATGATAAATGTGTGTCTTAATCTGAAACTGAATCTCACTCTTTGTGTCTTAGCTGCACTTAACTGTTCTTTATTTCCTCTTTGCATTATACATTTAAAATGGTAAGTAAAACTCTTTTTCTCTGTAAGTGTGAAAGCCTTTTGAAACTTTTGAAATTTTTGTCTGAGATATCATATCTGCAGTCGACCGGAGATACTTTTACACAGGGACATTTTCTTCCCTGACTGCATGGGAATGGCACCCTCCAATTATATCCACACTGTGAAGTAAAGGTGTCAAGCACCTCCCAGCCAAGTGAGGAAATCAAAGCTGGTTAAGAAAGCAGAAACAGTAGATTCTTATATGAAGAATCACACAGGATAACAACAATTTTCAAGAGCACACACCCAAAAAATATTTCCCCAGACATTGATAAACTATCCTTACATAGAGTACAAAGGCCTGTATGATTCTGTTTGTAAACTTAAGAAGTCAAATAGCTTCCCCTTCACATCCAGTTGTGCCAAATGCTATGCTCTATGAACCAAGAGAATATGTTAAAAAAAAATCACTAACTTCTGAAAGTATCTTAAAATAACATGGTAAATAAAGAAATGCAGATTATTAAGAAACAGAAATGTCAGTTATTTATTTCTAGTCAATGCATCCTAATGAACACTGTGTCCAAAACTAATCATAAGGTAAAGGATAAATTTTTGGATACAAGGTAAAATGCAGGAGATAAACTAACTTGAAGAACTGTTGAAAGTATATGGTAAAGCAACAAGATGCACAAAAACAGCAGTGCAAAGCAGAGGCTGAAAAAGCTATGCTAATCAATATAGTATGCAGAAGGATCAAGGAGGATAAAGCCAAAACAAAATCTGTGCTGGAAAAGGTCTTATTCAAACACATATAGCTGCAAAAATAGAATGTACTACAGAGAATTATTGGCAGCACAAATCAATTTGTTTAAATGTTCCCATTTATTTTAAGGCTGACTCAGGATGGAAACCATTTTAATCCCAGCTCTCCATTCATGGCCATGAAGTGTCATGCAAGCTAGATCTATAATATTGGTTTATTTTAACCAACAGTCTCTTGAAACTGCTTAAATTTAAAAAAAAGTCAGCAAGGTTCCAGTGACCTAATGTAAACTACCAATCCTTACTCTTTACCAAATTGTTTATATTGATTTATGGCAGTGTGACAGGCATTTCCTACACTTCCTTGTCATTCTTGACCTTTCAAAATGCAACGGAAGTTGTAGAAGTATGATTTACCTAAGACAGAACAAGTAAAAATAGGAGTTATATAAACAGACTAGTCCTTTGAAATTTCAAGTTTTTTGACTTCCTCAGGGTCAGAGTCCCTGAGACACTAGGGGTAAAGAATTCTCCTTTTCTTTGGTCAAGGAATCATCTGCATTGGCACAAACAACAACTTCTAGCTTGTACTATCTTCTGTTCAGCTTGCTATTGTAAAAATATTGAAAATACTCTCCCTGGCTTTAAGGCTATACTTTTCCCTTTTGCCTCCACTTTTCAACAGGCTTATTTTAGCTGACTTCAAAACCGGAAGCCGAAAACATACATTAAACCTGATGAGTTGGAGTGGGCTTCTGCAGTCATCCAGCCACATGTTCATGACCTGAAACTGTATCTCCTCACAGTGCTGTGCAACATCATTTCTCTTTACTGAACTGTTAAGCTCTTGTTCATGAATCTAATCTCCATCTTCCCTTTTACTGTGTCAATGTATAATATTATTTGTTATCATTATTTGTTATGAGGCCAAAAGATAGACAAAGGCTATACACAAATCAGTAATCAAAAGTGCCCCCTTAAAAACTTCTATTCTGATGTTGCTTGGGAGATCTGCACAGGTCCATTTCTATGAATTCAGCCCTGGTCTTTGTGCTGAAGGGCATATAAAAAGCAAGATAAACTAAGGAAAAGCATAGATATTGCCATTTCTAAGATCTTGCAGCCTACACCACTCTCAGACTGCTGAGCTGATCATCCTGAATGTAAACTTCAGTCTTACACATAGAAAATGCAACTTCAGCATTTTTATTGTGCAGAGACAGACTGTAAATAGCCTTGGGATTAGTGTACAATAATGACTGGGGGAAGCTTTCTTAAGCATCCAGTTCAAGGAGGCAGCTTTTCTTGATTAAAAATGACAAAATATGTTGTTCCTTTGACTGCTCTAAATCATAACTTACAAGTCTTGCAGTTTTCATTAGTCTTGTTGACACCTAGCATTTTATTTATGACCTTTGGATTTGTGATCATAATGAATTTTTAGTTCTGCCTTCATTTACAACTGTCTTTCCAAATCTCAGACTTTTAGAGGCTGGAAAAAGAGATGGCAAGTAAGAACAGTAAAAATATTCCTGCACTATATAATTTTCCTTGTACTTTTGGGGGTCTGATATATTATGAGCACATGGCACATCTTTCAAAACTGTAATGAAAATAAATCCGTTTCTGAAACAAAGAGACAAATTATTTGCTATTCATACCCATTCCTCCTGTGAGGACAAAGCTAGACAAACTGACATAAACTAAAATACTTCTACTTTTCTCCTAGGAGAGGAAATATTTGGTATAATTCTGCTATTACAAATGAAAAGAATGAAGAGATGAAAAAAAAAATCCCATTGAAATATGTTCCAAAGTGCTTTCTTTGCTTTTTAGTCTTCTAGTTGCCTGTTTTGATGATTATTAAGAAAAAGAAATTCTCTTACCTTGCTTGAATGCTATGACTTCTCTACTTTGAATTTTTCTTACATTTTCTTTATTGTATGTGTGCTCTGTCAATCAGTGAGCTGATTTTATATTACTTAAAAATATTATCCTCCCATCAGCAGCTAATACAATTAAAGTCTCTCAGTGCTGTGGAAGTTAACTCTTCCAGTTTTACTTACTTTATATGGAACAAAGCATCTTTGCAGGGATTGAAAAATGTCTCACAAGCAAGAATTAAAAAGTTGGTATAATTTAGTCTGCAGTTTCCTTTTTGCTGCTTAAAAGAGTAAAACTAGGAAAAGACCCTAGTAAACAGCAATAAGCTACTTATCCATGCTTTTCAGTAAAGAATTATGGCGATCTTACTGGAAATCTTTTTCATAGAAAGATTTCTTGTCAAAGAAATATATTTTCATCAGAAACTGATAATAGGAATAAAAATGCAAAACTAATCTGAAAATGAAAATTTTAAATGAAATGAATGTGTTCTTTCTTTTAAAAATAAGCACTTTTTTCTATTTAGTCAAAAACCTTCAGAAAGAAAACAGAAAAAAAGTAATCTTCAAAAATCTGAAAAAAAATTTAAAAAAATATTCGTGAAGAGTATACTTTTATTTAATTAAAATCTTCAAGTAAAGAAATTCTCATGAACATTGTTTTATTTCAGATCTATGTGGGTTGTATTGTGTGGGTGCAGACTGAGCTAGAAGAAACCAACATTTAACACAGCTAACCCTCTCTCCCTTTGCAGGACTTTGCCATTCTAGAGCTTAAAGAGCTGTTTATTTTCCCTGTAGCTGTAGCTGACAGTAATAACGAAAAAAATAAGCGGTACAAAGTCACTATTACAGAATTTTTGCAAGAGTAACAGCAACACTAATACTGAAGGCCTTAAGCTATATTTTAAAAAGAAAATCACCAGAAGAAATACTCAGGAAACACTAATACAAAATAAAGTTAAAGCTACCTTATAATTTAAATTTTGCTTTAATCACAAAAAGCTTTTAAATACTAATTTTCAGATAGAGTTTATTTTAATTGACAATTTACTTGGTTTTTTTTATAAAAAAATTTAAAATATTCTTACATAAAGTGTAGAATTGCAATTTGAGCATCACATGGGGTTTTTTTTCCCTTTTTATGATGAATCAAAAAAATTGATTTACATATAAAATAAAAAGTGGTCTGCTTTATTAAACTTTAATAAAAATTCTTTACCACTTTACCAATGTTCCTGGAAAAGGGCTAAATATTCAGGTCAGCTTGCTTTTTAGCTTTCGGAGCAGACAAGTAACCTGAAGTAGGCTCTGAACATGGGGATAGATCTGTAGAATCATGTTTGGCAGATAATCTGAAATCAGAGTAATATAATTGAATGAAATCTATTGAATTTATTTGGACTTCGGGCTAAAAATTCTATTTTGCATCAGAAATAGATATTAAAATTATATTTATTTGTTAAACTAATTTTAATAAGTTTTCCTTTATCATTTAAGGGTACAATGTGGCAGTCAGCATTTGTTCTGTGTTAAAATCCTGCTAAACAGAGCCTTAGAGAGAATTTGAGATTACTACAGCATAGCAGAAAAGGCATTTCGTTTAAAAAAACCATATCATCATACATATGATTCATCTGTGCACCATGCACGTATATTTTTTCATTGAGTATAATCAATTTTTAGTGTATATAAAACTGAAGAAATTTCTTATCCTTAACAAGATTTCCTCAACTACACAAAAAGAGTGCAAAGACTTCAATATGTATTTTAGCCTTTACTTTTTAAATTACTTCTTGTTTGGTCTTTATATAAAATTGTCACTGACCTTTGCATCAGACACCCAGTCCCAAGCTAAAATTTTTCATAAACAATTTGGTCAACAATCCAATTAATATGCTATTCTACATGAAATAAAAATCTAACACAAGTGCTAAAATCTAAACAAAAATAAAGCAGGTTTTCTAGTAAAGACTCTGCAGAACAAATGTACATTATTCAAAGAACATATTTTTCAAAAAAACTTTGAAGTGATAACTATTATTTTCTTAATATAACAGCATGCTAATGCGACTGTTAGATTTGTTGAATCATAGTACTGTGTTCTTTTCAGGACAGGAATAAGAATTATATACACAACAAGTAGACATTTGACCAGTAAATCCATAGCCGTGATAATCTACCAGGACTGTCCCTAATGTTGCTATCATTTGAAAGATAAAGATAAAGGTAAGTATATATGTGTGTATGTATATATATATATATGTAAAAGTATATATGTATATACATATTTTTACATACAGCTACTAATGCATACATGTATGTACATATCTATGTATACATACTTATATACGTGTATATGTATATATGAAAGCTGAGGTTAAGTTTTACTTATGTATGACTGCAGAAGCATTGGGTCTTTCAAGTTCAAATCTACCTCCAAAAGTTCTGTAAAGTTGCAGGTCTTTAATGAAAAAGCTGACCCAAAGTTCAACCTAAGATACATCACAAGCTTTCTTTGAAGATCTGAGGTCGCCCTTTAATGTGAAATATAAGGAAGCCCCAGGGACAGTCTGCCTGCATGACCTACCCTTACTCCATTGACTATTGACAGTTTGGCTTATGTTGTTTGTGCATGTGCAAACCCTAGTGTGATTCTTTGTTCAGTGTTGACCAACAGTGTAGGATGACAGCTTGCAGTGTCAGCACCATTCTTGTATGCAGTTGGTCTGGAATGACTGAGACCGAATTCAGAAGCAGATTTAGCATTTTGGAAGAAGCATAACCAATGTCAGAAGGTCAATAGCAACTATTTACCACAGATAAAAGTGAAAGGAATAAGTGCTTGGTACAACAATGAAGCACCAGCTATACAAAGACACTCTGAAGTACAGCTGAGATACCCTTTGAAGCAATGAACAAACATGATGATCCGTTCTTTACAGTGAAATGTTATAGGTCCTGAAAAAAAGATGTAGCTTGAAATATTGTAAAAAGAAACCAAGTTTTATCTTAAGCTATGAAACATAACCAAAGAGTTATTTTGTGGCAGGAGAGGTTGTTACTGACGTTTTGGGCAGCTTTGTCTGATTTTTATTCCTCTGCTTTCCAGTAGATGATGCAGTGGGGGGTCAGTGAGGATACTTTCTTTCTGATGGAGTTCAGCATTTTCTTTGTGGTTTGTTAATATATTTCCTTATTTAGACAAAGTTTTCTTGTGGGGCTGGTTTGGTTTTCCTCAGCTTTTCTCACTTCTCCATGGCATCAGACCTTGAAGTTTCTATGGAATTTGTTCACTTATCTGTCTGTTTTTGCTTTTATTAAAAAATGAGCTCTCAGTTACTTATAGAGCTACTTATAGCTTCTAGGGGCTGCCACAGCTAAAAGCTTTGTTAGTTCTTTCCTCACAGGCAGGTTCTTGTTTAAAAAAGATCTGCACTCTTGGACTTTCCCTGACTGATGGTTAGGGAATACCAGTCTTCTGTTTTTTCTTAATATCTGTCCAGACATCTTTTTGGTAGTAAGTGGGAGCATGGTCAACAAAGGCAATTAATAGGCAGAGGTGCAGTTTGCCCAGCTGAGGACATGAAAGGGAACAGAAACTGTGCTCCAGGCAGTTAAGGAAATAATTCAGGGAAAACTGAGGCTCTGCCATCAATCTTCTGCATGCCAAGTTATTTACCTTACAGCCTTGCTTAATTGCTGTCAAATAAGAGTATAACTAGAGAGTAGAGATTTTGATCTGTGGCTGTGAAAAGACAGAAAATAACTGTTTTATATTTTCTATGGCACTTTGTAGATGTTTCAAGTCCATAGGGAATCTCAATAGCACTAGATGTCCCTATTTTGGAAACTGAAAGGAACCTTTTGCCGCGATTGAGAGACAGGACACAGCTTGATACAAGCAAAATGTCAATTTATTGTGTGCAATCACTTGTTTATATATGTTTCCATTCACTACCTGCTCCAAACAGATTGGTTCTCTTAACTAAACATTGTTTAACAGCAACCTCTGATTGGTTAGCGATAAACAATGTATGCTTCAGAGATTGGCTAGCGATAAGCAAAAGATACTTTAAGTGAGTCTCTAGAAGCAACAGTCAAACCTTCACAGCAATAATTTGGCACCTCCCCATAGGGCATCACTTGGCACTATCTGCCCCTCACCTCAACATCCCATCTCAATATCACTCAGCAATCTACATTCTCTCGGTCCAGGGTTTATGGGCTACAAGTTCCAGCACGTCCCTGTCTATCAATCGGACAGTACTTGGAGTCTTACCCTTGAGGCCTTGTCCTACAGCCTTTAGAGGCTGTTTTGATGGGGTTTATGCTGCTCATTTTAAAGATTAGGTCAAGAAATTACAACTTAAAGTATTACTCCTCTCAGAGGTCTTTCATGCATGGCTAGGCAGACTGAATAGATCCAAGAGGGCAAAATGGTAGTGCTATAATAGGTTAAGAAAGAACTTCAACTTCTATTTTTCTTGGTGCCCTAATCATTTGGTTATAAGATCTCTCTGTGGCCTGGAAATAATTCCAGGTTTTTGTAAATGAAAGTTCCAGCTACTGAAAGAGACACATTCACAGTAGCCAATTACAGAAGAACACCATATCTTATAATATGTCAGGGAAAATAGGCTTACCTTTCTTGTGTTTCCAATGGATGCCCCACTATCATTTATTTTCAACAAAAATGGATCCTAGATCCAAAAGTGGATTTCTTTATTGAAGTTTTGACAAAGTTAGCTTCTTTCCCATTCAAAATAGAAAAAAATTCTTAAGAATAGAATTTACCCATTGTCAAAATGTTATATAAAACCAAAAATATAAATAACAGTATAAATATGTTACCAAGTCTATCAAGGATTTGTGTATTAAACCACATGTTAAGGAGAAAAAGAGAAGACCTTAGATCCCTTCCCCTTTGAATATTTGTGCTGTGAATTCAATGAATTTTAAACAATTTACAGTACTTTTCTTTTAAGTAGGGAATCACCTAAGCCATACACAATAGACTACATGCATCCCTAGAGTAATTCCAGTGATTTTAGAAGGGCTATTTTAAGGTTTAATTTGCCCCAGTACATGCAACAGCTCATAACTCTTTATGAAGATTATACTCACAAGTTTAAACAGTAGAGTGCCCTGAATTTCTTGGGAGGCTACAAATGGTCCCTCAGTGCTCATTAGCCCCCAGCATGGGTTTCTGAAGGAAAAGCATTATACTTTAATTTGATCATACGCTGCTGAGCTACTCAGGATAAACTAATATTCAGCATTAATTTATATATTCAGTAAAAAGTGAGGAAGAAAATTTATAAGACAAGGAAAATAAAAAGGTAATGAAACAGTTTATGTAAACAAAGAAAAAATGCCATCACAATAAATAAGCATTCCCCAAATTGGCAAAAATAACTGTAACACTCACTGCCTGAGAAAGTACAAGGCAGAGAGAATGGCAATACTGATGTTAACCGGTTCTGTGATAATGATTAGTCTTAAATTTATTGTTAGAAATTGTTAAGGTGTTCCACACTCCAGGCTGTTAATGGGTTAGAATATGAGCTGGTCCTTTAAAACCTAAGTTACAGGAAGAATTAAAAGGTCGAGTGTGCCAACATTGGGCAAGAAATTACTTTAAAGAAAATGCAGGAGAAGCTTTGTGAATTCTTTGAGAAATTGATAAAATTGGATGGACATGACAATAGAGGGTTTTCCAGAACAGGGCCACAAAACATGCGGAGTCACACTGTGCTGAGCACACTTGACCTGACCCATCAGAACGTACAATCAAAGATGAGCTCAGGCAAGAGCTCTGCTCAGTGGTTCTCTCAGGTCATGCAATATATATCTAATTCCAGCCTTTCACAACACTTTCCTGTTCATACTTATTTCTTACAGAGTGACTGTCTTCATCTATTATATTTTTTTTTTTTATAAGAGCTAGCACTGTAAAATCTAAAGTCTCTTGAGAACACAAGTGTCTGTAATACAGAGGTATTTCAAAAGAAAATTCCTTTAAAGGCAGCTAAACTTAATACTAGTTGAGAAGTGTAAGACTTAGTTATTGCACTCCTCATTCAGGACCAGCCAGTAAGCACTTAATTGCATAGAGACTGCTCACGAAAATAGCTGCCACTTGATATGAATATGTAGGTGACTATGTGGCCCTTAAAGAAAGGAGAAGGGGCAGTGCCTACAGGATGCTATTATTGAATTCTTTAAATAGTGGCTGAGATCTGAGAAAATATTTATGATAATAAAAATTAATTTTATGATAGTAAAAATTATGTATGTTTCAGTTTCAACTACCTTGGACCTCACATAGAATGTAGAATGCAGAGCAGAAAGTTAGGTCTTTAGCCTTTCTGTTTGGCAAACAGAAAGAGTTTAGCAGTACAGAAAAGTCAATTAAAAACATATGTTGAGCAGCCAATCCAGACAGAAATGCTATGTAGAAGAATGTGCCTGAAATTCAGGCACTCGGAGATCTCTACTATCTGTCAGAGACCTGAGAATAGTTTAGTGCTTTTCCTTTGAAATATAAATGATGGATGTGTAATATACCTTTCCCACAGTTCTTAACTGAGGAGTTGTAACATAGTTAACTATTTGGGTTTTCATTCTCTGTGACCTCTGCAGTAGATTTCACCTCTGTTTGCTGTGATCAAAGTATTTGTGCCTTTATCTTCATGGTGAGCTTCTCTTGGTCATATGTGTTAAGCTGACCCAAAGATGCAGGCTTCTCTTGCAAAATTGCAGTTCATTAAAACCTGTCTTGAAAAAATGCATGTGTAATAGAAATGTCAAAGAATTATAATTTATATTTTTGTACTATTTTCATAATGTTCATTATTGGCATTTTCTTCCAGTAAAGGTCTGATATATAGAATGTTCCTGACAGATTATAATCTACAGGAATGCATCAGCAAAAAGCACAGAGTTGTCCATCAGGTACACAACTGACTCATCATTAAGGCAACTAATGATCATAACAATATATTTGAAATTTAAAATAATACTGTATGAAGTAGTCCATCAGAAAGAAATAACAACATGAGTACTTATTAAATTAGACTCCAAAATGGAATATTCCACAAAAAGAAACAAAGCAAACCAAGTCAAACCAATACAAATCAGACAGTATGTTTTAGAAGGAAGTTAAAAGAAACAAGAAAAATTAATAGTCCAAAATGTGGGTGATTAGTCAGGTAGGTAACTGTAGACCATTTCAGAAATAACCTATATGTGAAAGACTCAAAATACAGGAATAATTAATGTGGGCACAATACTCACACAAAAATAGTGTTGCAATATTGTGGTCCTTTTTGTAGCTAGAAAATTTTTGTTTAAGAAAGCAACTTTTATTATGAAAGAAAATAATGTATCTGTGGTAGAGGCAAAACTGTCTGATTTACTGCATATAATAATTTTATGTATTTCTTTGAGATGACATTTCTTATAATTATATTGCTATGTAGTTATTTTTTCTGTTTTATGTTCTGGTTGTGAAATTCAGTCAACAAATTAACAGAAAGTATTATTTTACTTAGACTATTAGTTATAATGTTTAATTCACTGAATCACAAAATGGTTGGGATTGGAAGGGACCTCAGGAGCTCATCTGATCCACATCCCCTGCTTAAACAGGGTGACCTAAAGCCATTTGCCCATGAAGATATCTCTAAGAAATGTACAGTTTAGTGTAACATGCTGGTTTATAGCATGCTGTATTTCATGAATATTTTGATGCATGGAGAAAATAATTTTATAATGATCAAGATTACACATCAAATAATTTATACTACAAACATTTATTATGGGCATTAAACTGTTCTAATTATGAATGGCTTCCCAGAAGATACAGTATATACTGGGAAGTGGAGTCACCACATAAAATAAAAGCGTAGGGCACAGATTGAGCACAGCAGGAGATATGAAAGACGCTTAGGGAGTAGAAAGGCAGAGACTCTGTGATATTAATAGCATTGAACTCAGTGAATATATATCTTCAATATGAACAGCAAACAATATTTCAGGCAGGCATTCATTTGCATTGATTTCAGAAATCCTCAGTTTAAAAATGTAAAGCATGGCCATTACACCAACCTTTTCAGTGCCACATCAGGTTGCCAGTTTAAGGACTCCTATGCATGCAGGGGTGCAAACCTCTTCCCCAGCCTCATTATCCTCCAGTTGGACAAAGGTGATGTCAAACCTTTCTTCTATTGAGAGGAAATTATCTTGAAGGTCTGCTAAGCCCAGTGCTTAATATTATTCTGATAATATTTGCAGCACTTATAAGTGCTTTTCTTATGTGTAGTGGTCCATAGCTGGATCACAAGGGACAGAAGAAGGAGACACAAAGTGTATTGCCAAACCCAAGAGTTTATTCTTATTTTATCTTTTCTCCATAACTGCTGGACTTTCTTTGGAATGTTGGCCAGTTTACTCTACAGTATAGACAGCAAATGTTAAGCTAATCTCAGTTGTAACATCAACTTCAGATGGTAAATCTGGAGTTACCAGAGAATGACAGCTCTTAACTATCATAAAAAGTCACTAAACCAGATGGCAAATGTTATAGTGTTTACTTTTTTAAGTGAATGCTGCAGCTGTTATGAAATATTTTCCCATTTTTTTATTAGACGGAGACAGAGAAGTTAAATATAGCCATATATTTTTTCTTGTTAAGAAATGGCCAGATTCATATTTAACCACTGAAGTAACATGAATAATTTAGTTCCCATAATTGGGAACTGTATTTTTTTAATATAGATCTAGTGCATGAAGTTGTTATTTCCTTGTAGCTCTGTGTACATAATGATGAATTAAAAAAAAACAATTGAAGTTTAAGAACAAACATTTCATTTGCAAAGAGACTTCTCACTTTACTACAGCCCTTCTTTATTTAAGCTGTATGTGAAATATAAAGATGATTTTATTTTTAAATTTAAGAGCAATTCTTGCAAGTGAAACCAAAACATTTATTTTCTAAATATGTTTATGTAAAATGACTCTAATCTGTGCCTTTTCATCAGTTCTAACTTTCTTTTTTACATATTCTTATAGTTGCATATCTTGTGCTATTTTTCCTAAAGTCATTAGGGATTAAATCCTTGAATGACTATGATTTTAAATTCCTTTCATATTGCATCATTTTAATGAAATATTTACTGACCACCAAATATAATGGTCAGATTTTCTTCTTTCCATTTTCTTCTGTTCAGCAGAAGACATATTCTTCAAGAACACTGTTTAGTCAAACAGCCTAATATAGTTCATGCCTGTCCTACTGATGTTGTGTTAAATCATGGCTTCTCAGTCAGAAGCAAAAAGGTGTTTTGTATAGAAATAGTGTAAAGCACTTCATAAATATCACAGCTAAGATTTGGGGAAACCAGCTATATTAGAATCTCTCAGAAACTTCTAGGTGTTTTGTTAATTGTTCAGAAGTTTAATAAGAAAAGCAATGGTTTTAAAAGAAAATAATCTGTCACTATGCCTCCCTCTTGCTTTTCAAATAGGCAATTAAAATTTGATTTATTATGACAATACATATGACTTATGAAAACAAAACAAAAAAGCACATAAGGAAAGAAATATGAGACCGATTATGGCTTTCGAGGATTATTGTTATTGTAATTTTTCTTGGAGTTTTCTGTTCATGACAAGGCAAAGGTATTACTCCTATATGCATGTCTAAATTTTAGCTTGCATTAACTTTAGCATTTCATTAGCTTAATAACTCTTTTTAAAAGATATTTTTGTTAACATAGTTTTTGTCCTATTCATATGTCCAGATACAGTATTTTATGAATGTGCAAAGAATATAAAACATGACTCAACGAAATATTAAGAAACACAGCAAGTAGAGGAACACACAGCAATCTAGAATTTGAGTACTTAGTTTTTTCCTAAACACCAGTCTTTCCTTTTGTGTGGAATGTTCCCATCACCTTAAATCAGACACTTGTCTCATACCATTAAGTTGTAAAATACAGAGTACCCTTCAACTTGGGAGACCACACCAACACAAGAGAGCTGAGAGGGCCTAAGCTTCCCATTTGACTTACTTCTAAGTTTTTCTTTGAAGCACTTTGCTATTGTTAGTTTTGTGATATTCATTATTTCACTAACCTGATCCAAATGGCCAATGCCTTGAAAACATTATGATTGATATCAAGAATAATAAATACTAATAATCATTAAAAAGAAGAATGCTAAAGATGAAGCCAATCAACCTCCATATTAATTACCACTGTGTGACAGCACTGACACAAGGAAATAACTAGCTATATTTCAAATGAAGACGTCTGGTAACAAAAGACTAACAAAAAAAGCCTGCTTAATTTTTAATCAAAGATTTTCATTTTAAGATATCTCTGGAATGTCAATAGAAACAGATTCACCAGTTGTTGGCCACAGCAACAATAAGGTTGCTTACATTGCTCATTATATTCAATAGCAGAAAACTTTATAATGAAGCAGATCAAAGGAACTTTCAAGAAAACAAAAGTTTTGCTAGCATCAAGTGCAAGTGTATTTCACTCTTTTTAGATTGAATATTTTTCATGCTAGTGCCTAGCAAATCATTTTCAGGCAATTTTACAAGGAGAACTTACTGCTGCATATGCACAGCAGAACAGTGGATGCGCACTCAACTTATTAACTTGCCAACCCGCTGCAAATGTTCCAAAGATAAGCAAACAGCTTGCTTCAGTCAGATGAGACCTATGACCACCAATGCATGGATACCTGATGTGCTAAAAAAAAGAAATGAAAAATCCTATGACTGATCAGTAAATTTATTATATCAGCTATTTATTCCTGAAAAAAAAAAAAAAGCAGTTTATAACAGTGTGCAAAAACTACAAGATGACCTTTGATCTGATTCCACTTTCATATTAATATGGAGGGAATAAGGAACAACAGGGTATTGTGAAGAAAAATACTTTATAAATACCTCTGTGAACTCACTATTCAGATATCATTATTTTTCAAGCCAGAGTACTGCTTTTAACTACTGGGGAATGTTCCAAGAGAGATCTTTTTCATGTCTGCTTTTAATCATTTGTGACTCAGCATTAGCCATCCTTTGAGGAAAAAGAAGTCTCAGCTTCAGTGTGCAAACTGTGTTTATGAGTTAACTTTTTTAAACTGCATGGAGAATCAACTGAGACTTTCTCTGACAAGAAGAGTTAAAAACCTTTTCAAATTATATCTGCATGCAGTTTGGATGAGAAATATGAGGTTCTGTGCTTGTCAGTGAAGTCCAACCTGTGCGAGTAAAAGGTCTGCATTTAACACAAGAGGAAGTCACTGAACCCTTCCCTTTTAAGAAAATGCTATTACCTTAGTGTTTTAGTTCAGTAAGAAACAGATAAATGAAAACAAAACCAAGTATATTTAGAAAATTTAAAAGGCTCATTCAACTTCTGATTTCTAGGGGCAGTGCAAGCAAACTCCTCTAAACATGCCCTTTCTGTCATGTGTTTCTGTCATGTGTTACCAGTCATGGTAATATTAGACTGAACTTTGAAAGAACTGAAACATGTTCTCAGGTTGAACAGAAAACAATTAACCTGACGTTGGACTTCACACCCAGAAAGAGGTTAGCAGATTGAGTGCACTCAGGCAAAAAAGAAGGTTGATGTTGAAGAACAATGAAGACCTGTTTAAGGTTTAACACAATTTTAGGAACACAGTACCTCAGGGAAAGTATTACGTCACATTAAATAGTAGAAAAAAGAATTGCAGAAAAAAGTTGTGAAGGAAATCCAAGTCTTATATGAAGACCAAAGGCAAAACATCTATGTATAAGAAAAATTACATTTCTTAACAATGTTGGTAAACTCCCTTGCTGCATTGCTGTGGACTAGATGATTGAAAAATGAGGTGCTATTGAAGAGACACTTCCAGAAAAGCTGCAGGAAGGAGCAGCAGCTCTTTCAGTTCTTAGCAACTAGATTAATTTTCAAGGATAGTATATATTATTAATTAAGTAAATGGAAATTAATTTAGGTGGCTTTGCTGAAGGGATAGGTGTTCTTGAACTTTAACTATAGTTCTTAAAAGCAGTAAGCAGATAGCTGAATGTAGGAAATGGATTAATTTATCCCCTGTTCCTTGTGCTGGACTTACAACTGAGAGCAAGTATTCCATCTTATCTTACAGATGTTTTTCTCACCACAAGATGCTTATTCCTGCCTGTAGCAAAGAAGAGACAGTTAGGTGACATTGTGTTTGTGTGAACATAAGACTAAGGACAAGAAGACAAAGGTAAAAATAGAACTGAAGTAGAGAAGAGTGCAAATAGAGGTTTAGGAGTAATGGGAGGCCTTGTCCTTAAGAAAGGATGAGTCCAATAGTTCATACATGGACAGGATTTTTATTTTATTAAAAGGAAGATCTCATGCTTGTGTTGTCTGAAATCAAATGAGAGTTGATAAACAGGAAATCAATCTCTAACAACAACTGCAGTGAAAGAGGAGCATTAAAAATTAGACTGAGTTCCACATTTTAATTGGATGCAAATAAATGATTATGAAAAGTTATTTTGTTTGATACTGAGATCTGACATCTTTTTCTTTCTAAAGACAGAGATGATACTGACAGATTCACTTCAACACTGCATTGCAGACTGAGGCTGATTTCCTTTGTCGATACTGGTATTCCACATTCAAGGATAAATGGATGAAAAACAGCTATATTG
Organism: Scolopax mira; assembly: GCA_004320125.1. Lineage (NCBI taxonomy): Eukaryota > Metazoa > Chordata > Aves > Charadriiformes > Scolopacidae > Scolopax > Scolopax mira. The sequence goes on from BJBW01004891.1 coordinate 17,539, forward strand.
TAGCTTCCATATTCATTCAGGCTTTGTAAGGTAAATATTCCCTTTAGTATCAATGTACTTCGACAATAAATAATATAATAATAATAATAAAAAACACACAAAAAAGACGAAGTGGACTTTAGAGACATGAAATTTTTAGGTGGCAGCTGTATTTCAACTGCCAAGGTTAGGTTGTACTTATTTCAAATGTTGTACCTTTGTTGAATTGCAGTTGGACAGAACTGGTCGCTTAGACTCCATTGTTGATCTACATAGCTGGTGTCCTCAAAAGTACTTGCTTATTCTTATACTGTGTTGTTTGGTATTTTATCCTTAATGGTTTTATTTAGAAAAATTATTGGTCAGGTTCTATAATGTCACAAAATCCAAAGAAGTTAAATTATCACTTTTAACTGATATTTCTCAGTAACAAATTATCACTATATTCATCAGACTACTTAACACAGAATTAAGGAAAATTCACTAAATTAATTCCTCCAAAACAGTGATAAAATATTTTAAGTTTGTTTGGAAGTATGCCAGAGGCAATCCTGATACAGAACTTCTGCAGCTGTCATCATTCTTTGTTGCAATTTGTGTTTCAAATTACTGACTAGGAAGTTGTGAGAAATCAGCACTTTTGCTAAAGAATGATTGGAATCAAATTTTGAAGTTATGCATTCACAGCTAAGCAGATACATTTGTTTGGTTATCCTTTATGCCTACAACTTATGCAGCACAAATGAGATGGCTTCTATAATAATGTGTACGCTCAAAAGCATTGATTCCACGTGGATTTGTGCTTCTACGTTCCCACTTTTAAATATACTGGCCTTATTATAAAAAGTTTTAAGGAATAGAAACATGAAGCAAAGGGAACCAAAGAAGCCTTACTTATAATATTAAGGAGGCACATTATTTTAATTATCAGTATAAAACCCTAAGATACTCTAGAAGGCCTAACAGATTCACACAGTTTGGTACTCAGCATTTTCTGGATGCGGTTCCTTAAAGGCAATTTGAAAAATGACACAGTAGGTATTTTCTTTAGGTTTTGGCCCAATGTGCACATTATGCATTCAGTTGTTCTCAGAAAATCATTATTTTATTCTCAAAGAAAGTTAATCTTCATAAAAAAAATGTTGGTGGACACATTAATTTAATATAAATAATCAAGCATAGGCCAGCTCTGTGGCATAAGTGATCGATATAACTTTGAGAATATTGCAAAAGTTGAAACAAGAGCTATTCTCAGCTAATCTACATTTATTACAGTGTTAACAGATAATGCAATTTATAATTAAAGTTGTAATTTTGTATATTGTACATGATAATTAATTTCAAAGGTATAGAAATATAGAAGTATATATCATAAATCTGTTTTAAAGGTTTTGCAAATCACTTTATACCCTGTAGTAACATATTGTTTCTTGTCTTAAAAGGATTTAATTCCAAAGCATTTAAGTAACAGTCAGAGACTTGGAGCAAAAAAAAAAGTAATCATCTAATATTTTTATAATGGATGCATGTAATGTGAGATTTTTCATAGAATTTTGCCTAGAACCAGGAGCATATATTAGATTTTATGAGTCAGTGGTGATGTCACTAAATACTTTACCCTTGACTATATATCTAATATATCTACTGCAAAACCATTTTCTCAGTATTGTAATTTTAGGATTTGCACAGAGGTGTATCAATGAGCTATTTTTTAAACTGAAGGGGTTGCAGTGCATGTCAGTGCTTGTAGAAGTAAAGCTTGGTATAAGATAGAGTTAATAAGAATGTGGATAGGTAAAGAATAAATATTTTTGCACTTCTGGGCATTTACCCTTTTTCCTCAACCAACCCTGGTATTAGAGTCTGGAATAGTTTAGAAGAAAATCTCCGTTTTGCCTGTTTGAGATTCTATCTATTTAAGAAACATTCTATAAAGTGCAAATTCTATAGTAAACATCTTTTTGACCAGTATTCTAAATTCAAATTTGAATTAATCTGCAGAAACAGAAAAGAAAGTTGACCAGGATATTCCTTACAGTATGGGGTTTTTATTATTTTAGTAGTACTAACTACCATATTTTCTATAGAATTTTGGATAATTAACAAACAGTTGGTGTCACGCATTCATGGTAATTAAATTCTAAAAACTGATGAGTGACAATGTAACTTTTACCTCCAATTAACCTGCCCTTTCACCTGTTAAATATAATCACACTTTTATTTATACATTGAGCATAAACTGCATTATATTTTATAATCTTTTTAGCATTCATGCTTTGTTAATGGAATTTGATCAGCGTATTAAAGATGTTGAGTTTTGGTAGTTAGTTCACATCTGTTGTCAGAAATAATTACATCAGGTGGCAAATGACAGTACCTTTCCTGACAGATGTTCTAACATTGTGAGTAAGAATGCCCTAAGCATCTCTTTGAATAACGCCAAGTTTTTCAGTTAGGAGTTATTTCATTTGCCTTGAGGTATCAATCTGAAATAGTCCCAGGCAGGAGTATGTGTGACTTTCTTTTCCAATTTTCCAATGAGGGGTGAGAGTCTCTCCAAAGAGAGTCTTTCCAAAGAGAAACTCCTCTCAAGATGATATTTAATATAGTTTCATCTTAGCAAGGTAGAAGATAATGTTATCAAACTATCACAATATTGCTTCCTTTTCACACACACACACATATATATATCTCCCTGTAAAAACATGAAAGACATTACATTATGCATTTAAGCATATCTCAGACAATAAATTATACTTCACACTAATGATTCCACTATTCAAATAAATGTGCTGACAAACTGGAGAAGAGATTATTTTATGTCAGGGTTTTCATCAGACAGCCATGAAATAATGCTGGCTTTTTGAAAATCATGGAAACTACTACATCGGCTCTTATTCTGCTGTTTTTGATTCAGAGAAGACACCATCTTATCAATAAGCAGAGTGAAAAACTACCTATGTGCATTCATATACCTCCTTCTGATCTTTTTGGATCTGTTTTTTACAATTCCTAATTCATCCAGAAAATATCTCAGCACTCCTGTTTTTTCATGCTAATATGCTTATTGTTTATCTGTTGCAGATAATTATGTCATTGCCTTTGAAATTTAGAATGTCATAGTTATGCCCTGATAACACTCTGCTGGAGTCAAGACAGATGAATAGCTGAGCACAGAGACAAAAGGTAGTTTCTTCACATTAACTCAGCTGAAATGAAATTGAATTTCAGGCATATACTTTCATCAGGTCCTCTAGGTTTTCTCTATGCTAAGCAGAGAGAAAGGAGATACTTCCAGAAGTATGATAAGCACCTAAGCATATGTTTCTTTCTTCTGAAAGTAGAAGGGATTGAGACAAACACATAGTTTAGGTAAAATGAAGCACATACCATGTAACTTCCTTAAAATTCCACGGGAAGTTTTAGTGGATCACTACTCAAGTCTTTTGGGTCCAGACTTTTGCACCTGTTGCTCCTCCTTTGTGCTTAATTGTAACTATTTACACTTGGTAATTTGCAAAACAGAAGTCATATAATTTTGGTTCAGATCCTTCTAAGCTGGGAGATTCTGATCAATATAACATTTAATTTTATATAGATAGAGTGGAAAGAGTAGTAGCATTGGAATCATAAAGAGGAGAATAATTGTCTGAAGATGATATTTATGTGTCTCCATTTTTCTCCAGCTTCTTAATACTTATGTAATACAGGAAAAATATGAGAGTGGGCATTTATTGCAAGTCAGAAGCATCCTTCATCAGTGGATATTCACAATGACAATAATTTCCTGGTCTAGAAATGGGAGTAATTCTAGCTGCCCTTTAGCATAGTGTTATGTCACATTTGGTTACACATATGTAATAATACACCCCAACATGACGTCTCAGTGCAGCATATTGGCTTAGTGTGAGGAGATGAAGCATAAATGGAAAGTGACTGGCTAGGAAAGAGATGTAACATGCCCCAAGGCAGAACCTGCGGAGGAAAAAAATCTTTTCAGAACCTGCAGAAAAACGCCCCAAAACATGTATAGCTGTGATCGTAAATGTAAGGAATTAGTAGGAAGAACTGCATTGTTAATTTCCAGCAGCATGCTGAAAAACATATGCATAGATCGCCGAAAACATAAGAATATCAGTACACGATATTCCATGTATCATTCACTTCATAAGGCCAAAGGGAGAGGAAAGAAGTTCAGTACAGTGTCATAGTACCTTAAGTATGGTAGGTCTGGAAGGGAATATGCTGTCTACCTTCTCCTTTGAATGAAGAGTTGCATATTGAATGCTCAGTGACATGCACAAAGGCACTGATGGGCAACACTGCAACTCCTTCATAGATAAGGATTTATGGCAAGAAGCAGCAGTCTTAAGTATGATAGACACTGTAGCACTACTTAAAGAAGATAAAAAATAGAGAACAAATAGAGAAATTTGTGATTTTCCTACTTACAGCACAACACTTGACAGGTCAGGGTACATGTTTCTCCAAAAGCTGCCAATACTTTGTTAGGAAGAACAATAAGCAAGTCATAATTACACCAGGAGTATGAATTTATTATCATACCTTGTGGTGACTGAAAAAGCAGAAAAAATAGCTAAATTAATTACCTCATATCTGCATTTCTCTTTTGTTATTATTCTGTTTGAATGTTTGAAACTATTATCCGCAACTATTTCAGTCCAATGGATAGCACTTTTTCTCCAGACTTGAATTACTGGAAGCTTTCAGCATCTTGGCTTATGGTGACTGAATGATCCTCACAGTGTCTTATTGACCTGGGTGTAGGATCTTCATGTGGTTGCTAATCCTTTTTCTATAATCAAACACACCAGTTGCTTGATCTATTTGAAAAGCTTAGAATTAAAAAAAAAAAAAAAAGGAAACAGAGGAATCATTCTGGATATTTCCACTCATATTCCATATTCAGTTCACATTCTTGCTTATTAAAACTAACAATTTTTCAAAATCATTTCTATTGATGTGGTTCTAACCTTCATTCAGCTTAGCCTGGAGATATAGTCAGTTTCTCTTGCACGGAGTCTTGACCCATAGCCCACATGGTCTTCCATTTCTTTCTATAAATATACTTTATTATAGTAAAATAATGGGATCCATAGGTTGAAAAAGACTTATTTTATGTTATTTTTCTTTTAGAAAGTATTCTGTAGGATATTCTTTTCATTGCTGCTCTATAAAATCTTACTCTCCCATATGCTGTCCTTTGCACTCATGTAAAAAGCCATTTCATTTTTTTCCTTTCGGAAGCATAGTAGAAATCCAGTGTACTTCAGGATTATTTTTTTCCAAAGAAGTCTAATTCATTCATTTACTAACTCTTGAAGTCAGACAAGTTGTGCTGAAGTATTTTATGTGGTGAGTATGATAAATTTCAAGCTGTACTGGTAGAGGAATGTGAACAATGGGAAAATTATTCACAAATATATTATCCCAACACTTTAAAGAAACCATACATATTAAATTCTCTTACCCACTTCAGAAAAGGAATACATCATAAATAAATATTTCAGGAGTAATTCATTCAAATAATTTATTTTAAAATTATCTATGCCTTGATCCAAAGTCTATTGAAATAATTGATCTTGCGTCTGCCTACTCAGCTCCATAATGAAATACACAAGACCTAGTATTTTATAGAGTCATGCTCTCTTCACTTCTGTCAACTTTTAACCCAGTTTAAAGAGTTCCTTCAGGCACTAAATATTCCCTTTTATTTTCAGCTTCCCCAAAGCTTCAATTTTCCTGCTCCACAGTTTTTGCAATTTAAAAATATATGTGATACAATTATTTTTTTTAATTATTCTGATAGTACATTAGACCTATTAGTTAACTGACTAAATAGGCAATTATATCACGATTGTCTATTTTGTGGATAGTTTAACAATTGATTTGCATTGAACATAAGTATGTGAAAGTTTGTCTACTGTGCTTTTCCATTACTTTATAATTAAGCCTTCATCACTGTAAAAAAACTGTGGTGTGATTTTTTTAAGTGAGAATAAGTTATGATTATGGTCTATGTTAGGATCCTCACTTTGCTTACAAGTCATCCCGTTTCACCTCTAGGTTTATAAAGCGAACAGAGACATTACATCACAAAGTTCCGCAGTACCTAACTTCGACAGATTATGCAATAGCTTCTTTATGAGATACACAAAGAATTTTATGAATAAGAGCCACAAAAGCCATTGCCCAGCTCAGTATGTTAAAGTAGGAACTGAGAAATCTAAGAAAAATAATGTTTTTTCACACCCATTTTACTGTCTTTCTGCTGGGTTTAAGCAATTCCTTTCTTATTCAAAATCAAAGAAGGGGTACTCATTTTTCAGGGAGGAGAAAGTTTAACTATGCAGCACCTCAATCCAGCACCAGAATCCCATTCCTGATTCCAAAGGCTTGTATTTTTATCTGAAGTATTTAATGGAGTAGGGGCCAGACGTAGAAAGAGACTAATCCCAAGAGATTTTCTTGAATGTAGCCTAAAGTCATAATCATATTCTCTGGTGCAATGAGATAGCAACGTGTAGCTATCTTCAGGAAGGTATTTAAAATACCTTAGGGTGCAGTAATAAAAGTATTCACAGAAGAGACATGATTTCAAATCTTTGCAGCCAGAAAAGGAAAATATCCCCATTTCTCCTCTCTCTCCTTGCCTTGCGCCTTAACATGAAGCGATTAAAACACAGATGATTAAAGAAAGAATAGAATTCAGACTTTTGTATCTTGATTAGAGACAACTGTTTCTCCTCAATCCATCTTAAGTTATGTGCAGGGCAATTCTACTTCACATCTGAAGACATAACTCCCTGGTACACTCAGGGCATATAATTAAGTGAGACTGTTCTGAGTATGCAGTGTAACTGATCAGCTGGTCTGCAGTAAGTCTAGTGCATCGACCTATTGTGCTGGTGATAAGTATCCTTTTAACTGTGAACTTCACCTCTCACTTCGAGATGATGTTTCTCTCTCTGCTCTGTAGTGTGAGTCATCTACATCCACAAGAGTGTCAGAGGCTAAGCCAAAGTCCTCCACTTGGCATTTTTTATAATCCGTGTTAGTGACTATTCATTCAATACTATGCTTGCTGTTAGTTCCTTTATGTGACTATCCCAAAACATTTTATAAAGTGCTCTATACCTTATTTAAATACTTGCTGCATTGCTAAGTACCATGACACTTCTGTCCTTCCGTAGATTTAGCCCCAGGTGTTCCAGTCAGTTTAAATATTTGATGTAATTTTCACTACACATAAAAATCCATGACTAATTTAAACCTCTCAAATTCTTCTTTCATCAAAGATGTAAATCAAATTTCATATGAAATACAATTATACTGCTTATTTTAGACTACTTTAATTATTGATTTTTTTTCCACATTAACAATTTATGTCTCAAGAGTACTGGTAGAAGAGGTTGCTTAACACATGCAAAACTTAATTAGTGTAAACTGCCTGGAAGCAAGCATGTACTATACAGGTATTGTTCAAGTTAAAAAGAGCCCAGAGCTAGGAACAAGAAGAATGGAAGGATTAATATCTCCAAAGATTCAACATCCATTCATTTATTTATTTCTCCAGAAATTTTTTTGGATTTAATGACAATTTTCATTGAGAATGAATTAGGGCAGAATTCATGGAACCTCTTTTTTTGATTGAACAAAATGGATATTTGTGTGGAAGTACGTTTACATATACTTATAAAAGTATACATATAGATAAATAAACCTGTGGATAAGTTTTTGGGCTACATTTTGGTCAAAAGTGGCCAAGAAAATGGTTTTGTTGTTCCTCCAGAATGCACAAGGAATAAGGTCTTATAGTCTCTGATTCAGAATCTCCATATTCCACAATCTATTTGAGTGAGATTATCATATCATTAGTTATTCCACTGGCAGTGTTTCTCCACATCAAACTGTTCTTTATATACCTAAAAATTAATTAGAAAATGTTTCTGAATGCTGGTTGCGCGTTTCTCTCTGAGCTAAAAATTGTGATGTGGGAATTTTCCCGTACTTCTGTTCAAATGTTTAAAGGCTTTGCATGATGCCAAAATATCTTTGCACAGAATGTCTACAAAAAGATGGATCTCTCTCAAAAATCAGACCCTAAATTCTTATTTTATAATTTTTTACTTGAAATGACGTGCAATACATTTATAAGTAGAAATGCAGGTGACTCTCGTCCAATTAGTACCTCATCTCATTTTCAGTTTCACCTTGGAACCATTCAGCTTTGCAGTTCTCTCACCAAACTTGCTCTTCTTATCTTTTTCAGATAAGAAGCTCTACATAAAAAATATTGAAAGATTACTATGGTAATTCCATTACCATATATATAATTTTTCATTCCCCATAATTTAATATGTTTTGATGTGACATGAAACATAATACTGTGGGTGAGAAAAATGTCATGGTAATTTTTCATTAAATTGCAATTTGTAAATATTTATAGCTAAGTTAAAATAGAAAAAATATTCACTTTTGTCTGATTGAAATAATCAATTAACATTTAGTAATAGTTATGATTACTTATTCTGTACAGTAATATAAACATTTTTATTTTCTCCCTTATACTCATGTTTGCTGATTTTTGTGGTACAGATTAGGAAAAAAATTAGAACCATAAAGGTGAGACTCATTGTTGGATACAGTTTTTTAGACTTGTAGCTGAAATATTTTTAATTTTTTTTTCTTTTTTGAATACTAAAGGTATTTGTCATGGTGCAGAAGATTTCAGCTAGTTTATTTACCCTCATATTCAGAATAAATTTCTTATTTTCTCAGGACTTTGTTCTTTAGAGATGTTATAAATCAACATAGGTTCATTAAGTACAGTAGTATGAAAACAATTATATTACTTGAAATTCTGAGTACTATGCTGTAAGCAAGGAGTTTCATTTTGGTTTTTCAGGCATCCTTATTATAAATTTTCCCTAAGATTCCCTCTGTGCTCCACAGTTAAATATTTATCTAGAAGCAGTATTATTTTCCACCATCTATAAGAGGGCATTTTGGATGTCTTTTCTTGTGTAAAGAGTTTTGTAGGCCATGTCATTCATTTGTCCAGATGTTCAAGATAGCCACCTTAAGAAAACAATTCCTGCTAGTAGCAAGAGCCAAGGGTAAGTATATCTTAACCACACGAAATCTCAGATAGATGTACACAGTGGTGGCATATGAAAATACATACAAACTAAATATCTTCTGTTCATATTCCTCCTTGTGGAAAATTAAAAAGGAACATAAGAAAGTTTTAGAAAAATGTGACAAGCACTTGTTTAATCCTCAAAATTGAATATAAGACAATAAATTTGCCATTCTCTTTAGGGAAAAGTTATGCAATCTGAGGCAGTAATTTATAAATTAAATTATACAATAATGGAAAATGCAGTGTCTAAGATCTACTTCAGTATAAAGCCTTTTTAAAGCCAAAGTTTATTATGCGATGCTATCTAAGCCCAATTAACATTGAAAAGTGACTCTATTATAATCAACAGATACCATGTGTTGGTCAAAAATGGTATTTTATTTATATATTGAGCAGATTCATACACTTTGCACTTGCTTTTGTTAACATATGGAGTTGCAAAATACTACACATTTCCTAAGAAGGACAGAGCATGGAGAAGAGTCAGAAAGACTGTCAAATAAGACAAAACTCATTATTTGTGTCAGAACCCACATATGACCTTGTTTTAATGTTGATTCAGATGATTCATTACATACAAAATCTACATTATCACTTCCCTCTCCAACCTTCATTTTAAAATAACTTAATTACAAGAAATAAATTAACACTAAAACATAGAAAACCAAGCTGTAGAGAAAAAGTCGCCATACTTATGGTGGCTGGGATTTACTGTCTGCCTAATGGTTGCCCTTGGGAGACAAATCAGGGTCATGTCTCTACCCCACACAAAAGAAGCACATTAAAAGGCATTATTCTCAGCCCTGAGAGGTATGTAAAAATACACTCCAATTTCAGACACTACAAATTCAACCTATCCACGTATTTGGCTATGAATTCTCTTTCTTTTCTGTGCTTTCTTAGTCTTAGTTCAACACAGTTCATGATTTAGGTTCTGCACGTTACTGGGAAAAAAAATATTGAAATATATCAATTATTTCTAAAACAGTCTTTTCTGATGAAAAAAGCCCCCTTTCCATTTGTGACTCAGCATCTGAGACAGACACTTTTAAGAATCAAGATGAATTCAGGCCTCCAGAGAGTACTGTGGACTACTGTAAGGTCAGAATCATGTCAACAAGTCATAATAGATATCTTCAAGCATCTCCACATTAGATGCCAAAATAAAACAAGGTAGTTTCTGCAGATGTATTAATGTTAATTAATATGAATTAATGTGAAATACACAGGTTATTGTGCGGGGAAGCCAACGTGAGCAGTGGCAGCAACAGCAGCAGCAGCTGTTGCCAGATGCTGAGAAGAGTCCCCAGGGATTACCTGAGAGGTTTTCTGGACTATCAGCACCTTTTAGGGGTATGTGTGTGTGGGGAGACCGAATAGCAGGCAATGGGGTCCCATGAAAGAGGTGGGGGACAGTTGGGTGGTCCAAGTGTTCCCACTTCAAACTGCATACAACCAGTTCCTATGGAGCCCTGTGACCAGGGAGAGGAAACAGGGAGCAGAGACTGAGGAGAGAAGCCCAGAAGTTTGTACAGGAGGGTATGAGAAGGGTAACGCTTTTTTCCAGTTGTCAGGATGCTCTGATCACCTGAAGACTTAGGCCACTGCCTTGATGGTCACTCCAGCTAGCTGTTGACTGTGCAAACCTACCCAGCAATCTGACGTCTACAAGGAATTAAGAAGGCTTGTTAGGAAGTGCTTTGAGATCATCAAAAGTACAGTGGCAAAGACCAGGTGAGGGCTGTACTTTGCAGCAGCTGGGAACCATCTGCCTAGCCAGGGTAACATGAAACAAGTGTAGGTGGTCATCCAGACAGAGATTCCTATCAGGGAAGCTGCTGTCCTAGTGGAGGGCTGTAAATTTCATGCCTCACACTCTTGGGTGAAGGAGGGTGGAAGATCTACCTGTGATTGATGTGCTGTAGTGGAGTCATTCAGGCAGTGGGAGGAGGAGTTGCAGGAGGAATTCAGCAGGTTATGCTGTATTAGGGAAAGGAAATAAGAATTAGAGTATTGAAGACATTGCAAGAAGAAATAATAAGTGTCTGTGGCACTGACCTGCAAGGATTACCAGACAAAGGTCAAGCACAAGAAAGAGATGGATGTGTTAGAGCAGGTCCAAAGGAGGGCCACAAAAATGGTCAGAAGGATAGAACATGTCTTCTATGGAGAGAGGCTGAGAGAGATTGCATTGACCAGACTGGAGAAGAGAAGGCTCTGAAAAGAACTTATTGTGGCCTTTCAAAACTTAAAGGGAGTTTATAAGAAAGATGGAGATAAACTGTTTACTAGGGACTATAGTGATAAGAGAAAGGCTAACATTTTTAAATGAGTGATCTAGCCAGCTTAGGACAACAGTAGTTGTGTAAAACAGACTTTTTTATTTAGGTCTTTGTGGCTCAGCCTCCCCTATAGCCTTCCCTAAGCCTTCTCCCATGCCTGCTTATAGCCCAAGAACCCAATTCAACTCAGTCCCCCACCCTTCAGGCAGGACTATCAATCTCAGCCTGCCCCACTGGCAGCTTCTGCAACTCCCAGAACCTAGCTCATGGGTATCCACCAGCTCTCCCTACACCTTGATATACACTATCAGAGTTTAAGAAAGCTGTCTTTCCAGCTTAGGAATCCAAGTGGAAAGAGGTTGCTGTGTGCCCAGGTGGCCAAGAAGGCCAACAGCATCCTGGCCTGTATCAAGAACAGTGTGGTGAGTAGGACCCGGGAGGTGATCATCCCCCTGTACTCAGCACTGGTGAGGCCCCACCTTGAGTACTGTGTCCAGTTTTGGGCCCCCTACCACAAGAAAGACATTGAGGTGCTGGAGCGAGTCCAGAGAAGGGCAATGAAGCTGATGAGGGGTCTGGAGCACAAGCATTATGAGGAGAGGCTGAGGGAGCTGGGGTTGTTTAGTCTGGGGAAAAGGAGACTGAGGGGAGACCTTAT
>BJBW01004891.1:29748-127474 GCA_004320125.1 Scolopax mira
GAGAAGAGTTGACATGGTGCTCAGGGATATGGATTAGTTGGGTGGTGTTTTGTGTGGTATGGATGTGGTTGGTAGTGTATGGGTGTGTGTGTTTGGTTGTTTTTTGGAGTGTTTTGGGTTTTTTTTTTGGTTGGACTAGATGATCTTAAAAGGTCTCTTCCAACCTAGGTCATTCTGTGATTCTGTGAATCAAAAGAAATTAATTAAACTTTATTCTGGCAGGTTATCTGAAAAACTGGGACGGATATTCAATTATTTGTTCAGACTGTATTTAGGCTCCTATAATAATAATAAATAGATTTTAGGGAAATATATGGTATGGCAGATGGAAAATAAGGAGTTTAGAAAGCGAGGGCATTTAGATTAATGATAATGAATTTAATTCATGTGAGTATAGACTATAGCTAAAGAAATAGCAAAGCTGTAGATATACTTCATCATTTTGTGAGAGGAATAATTTCTTCTTAGCAAGGAAAGGGAATAAGGAGTGGGATAAAACAATATTTTCTAGTTTCAGGACTTTGAACATCAGCTGTATATCCCAATTGTTTTTCATTTTACTATAAACATTTTCCTGCTGTCATCTAGTATTACTTCAGACCAGTTTGAAGTATGTCAGTAAAAGTAAATAGCTAACGATGGATTTTTATTTTTATTAGACTTGTTTGACCTTACGAAATCCTGGAGCAGAACACTGAGGTTACAGCTGTTAGAAGAAAGAAGAAGTTAGCACAAAAGATAATATATTCCATCTTATGAAAATGCCTTGTGGACAACGATCAGAGGAGGCCGAAGTAAGTGTTATCTCTCATAGCTTGCCAAATCATCTTGGAATGATCTTGGAAAATATCTCACTGCAATGTTTTTGGCAGATGTAAAATCAGGCAGTGACTTGATCTGCTTAACATGAAAATCTTCAAGAGGTATCTGTTCTGCTTGTTTTTTCTGGAGTCTCAGGAATGATGAAATTAAGTTTTCGGCTTACTTGAAGTACATAAAAAGTACTACAGAGCAAACTTTCAATTATTTAGTCTTGTGTAACAAAGGCAGAACTACAATAGATCTTCATATCTGTTTTTTCATCATAGCAGCTGAAACCTAATAATGACTGTAAGTGACCAAAACTATGTGAGGAGCATCAGCTGACATGTCAATCAACAAATTCCTGGATCTGTTTCTTGCACTGCAAATGCTATCTGTTAAATGAATTCTAGAATAGTTAATAATAGACAACTGTCAGACTGTCTGAGTTATTTTTAATACAAATTTCATAATGGCCAAAACAGACCCAGGAACTTGCTGGGTCAGCTCTCAGTCTTACTTTAACGTAATGCCTGCTGTTTAGACATACTTTTCCAAGCCAAGGTTTTTATAAGGTACCCTTTTTACATACACTGTGTAGATGTCATGCACATATGTGTTTGGGTGAATGTGCATAAGGAATATACAATATACAATGTACTTCTTTGTCCAAAGAAGCATAGCTGAAAAGGCTGCACAGCAACAATTGTGGTCTGCTCATACCTGATGTTTCTAAAGCTTATGACCTTGAAATGCCTATACATTGTCATTGATGAAAAGAGCACATAGGGAAATATGGCTATGTCTTGGGATGGGATGAATTAAAAAAATCTCAATTATTAAGAAGAAATTATTTAAATAGTCACTCTCATTTGGTCTAATCTGATAAATGGCTTTCTTTGGACCTTGAGTCTGACATGCTAAGTACTGTAAATGAAATGAAAGGCAAGTTTTCTCAGTTATTCTAAAAAACAGAAGTATGGACAGAGAGAGACAGAAAAACTTATCCTGACTATAGCGGCAGAAGAAAAGCATACGCTAGGAAAAAAAAATCTTCTTTCTTTGCCTTATTTTTAAAGAACTATTCCCTAACACATTTTGGGAAACACCTAGTAATCCCAAAATCACAGAAAAGGAAGTCTTATGTGTGTTTGAATAGCAAATCAGTTCTCAGGAACATCATAAATTTACTCAGAATACAAAACCATATTGAGTAGCACAGAAGAAAATTTAGCTTTCACAGAGACAAGTTTTTGTTACAACAGTTATTTGTTATGAAAACTAGCCTTCTCTGCTGACAGATATGAAGTTTCAGTCTCTCCTAAATCCTAGAAGAAAATATATTTTTCATATTATATTATCATTGTTCTTCCTTCTATTATTGTTTGGTTATTATTTATCACAATACCTATGGGCCTTCTTCATAAACAGGTCTCTGACTTGTGTAGCAATATGCAAGCACAAAACATCAAAAAATCATGTTCCATAGCCTAGTAGTTTTTCTAACTCATCTAAGCAGATGAAGAAAAGAAACTCTCATCCTTTTGCACAGTAAGATAGGACATGCAAATATGGCCCCACTTGTTTAGCTGCTCCCAAATCTTCCATCCAAAACTGATGAGCTTCATCCCTGCTTTACAGTTAAACCCCTGCTCATCCCACTTACTGCATTCCAGACGCGTATCTTCCACATCAGAAATCTCACAACATCATTGATATAAAACATTAATAAGCTGTAGTGAACATGGGTTACTTTTTAAAATTATTTTTAAATGTCTCTGTGCTTTTTGTTTCTTCATATCTATTATAAAAAAGCTTACCATCTTCACACAACATGGTTATTTTCTTTTCAAAAAGACATATATCCAGTATCAAAAATCTCCTTCATTTTTCATGTACCACTGATAACTGTTATTGTCATCCAGAGGCACAATTCACTGGATGGTGATTAACCAACAAAGCACTTGGCCATATTGTCTGTCTGACACACTTAGGACCTGGTGCTTCTATGCGCATATTTCCAAATCAGAAATACCTGTGATTTCTATGGTATGCCACCTTTCACAGAGTAATCACAAAGTGCCCAACAATAGTAGTAGCTAGCTAATCCAACGTGCTGTTACTGTTCCAGAATTACTGATTGTCTGTGAATAGAAGCTTTATATGTGTGTATTATTTGCGTTCTCTGAGGGTCATACATATGCCTGTGTGAACTTGCATATAGCTGTTTTGTTCTGCGCTATATCTCTTCCGCCTTTCTAGTACATCTCCTTCTCCACCCCTTGACTTTCATATATCTCCTTTGCATTCATAATATTCATAAAAGGAAATCCACTCAGGAGATTTTGTTGAATTAAAATTTACTTTATGATAATGTGAATAAAACTTAAATTAATCATTTATCCTGCAGTATTTACTGACTTACAGCTAACAATCTTGCATTACAACTAGCAGGTAAAGGTCAGTGCATGATTCACTGTTAATTTGTTTTCATTTAAACTAATTTATTTAGAATTTCTACAGCATTGGTTACCCTAGGGAATACAGCCAAAACTATGACTTGATGACAAGCAGAACCATTAAATTAAAATAGAATTATTATTAAAAAATACTTTCTGCAATTTGTTAAAAATCTTGGGAGATATTAGCAACTTATTTATGTAAGATATGGAAAATGACTAGGGAGACTGTACATTGATCATAGTTTTAAAATGATTGACAGATACATTAACATTCCTTTCCCCAGGAGAAAGATAATGAATTCCAAGTTTTGCCTTTTTTCCCCCCATTTCCAAGGACAACGTTAGTCTGTTCTTTTGTTTGTAATGCTTAACATTGTCATAGCTAGTCAACTACAAATTGCATTCACTGGTCTTATTAATAGCTAATTGGGATACAGTTACTCTCCTTTAGCTTAGGAGGCACAGAGCTAGGAAAAAGAATAGGTAACAGACTCAAGAAACAGAAGGAAATTTGTTTCAAGAATGTGTAGAAATAGTATTTTAAGTTTCATTCAGTTTTTTATGAGGATGCAGCTTCTTCACTTGTTGACTAAAAAACTACAGATATTCTTTAAAAGATTTTTTTAATTAGATGTCCTTGTTCTTTGGCTTGCTTATGGCAACATGGGCAGCCATGCATTCATTTAAAAAAAATTGCCATCATATGATTTGACCTCAATGATCTTGCTTAGATCATGCGTAATCACATGATTGATTTATAGAGTTTTGCATGACTGTAGGATATGGAATCACAGGTGGCCTAAAGGAACTAGAAATGGTAACCCAAACCAGTCTTTTATTTTCCATTAACAACAGAAACTGACATGTTTTCATCCTGCTCACCTATTGGGCTACATAGACATTTTCTTGCCTTTGTTAAAATATATTATTTTGTTAATAAAGTCATATTTGGGCATATTATTTGATGTCACATCTTATGACAGTAACATGTCAATATTCCTTCTCATTTCTACTGAAAAATATATGTGATGAGTAAGACTGTTCATAGTAACACACAACGGGATGCACTGCAATATAGTGGGAAGAACAGGAAACTAACAGTTAAGAGATATATCATCTAATTTCTTGGAACTGGCACTCCTTGAAGTATTGCTTAAATCCATTTTTCTTTATTTTTCTTTTTCTGAAAAGATGTTAATTCAATCAATAGAACAATACATAGTAAAATAATAATAAATTTTCTCATAAAATTTCTCAGGTATGTTAAAAAGGTCAAACATTATATTCTTGATTTCTTATTTTATCACATGCTTATAGAAACCATCATAGACTTCCAAAGTTCTGATCCAAAGTGTACTGCAAGCAATGAGAAATCTTTCATTCTAGCTTCGTGGTCTCTAAACATGCATATCTTGACCCCTGCGCCATATAAAACCATTAGTGATAGATACTAAATTTAATTCCAAAACAGCTTAATAGCCAAAGTAATATACTGACCATTAGAATAATAGCCTGTCAAATGTAAATACTGGGAACATCCCATAAAAGATGGATTATCTAATAAACAGCTAATTAAACATCAGCAGCTGTGAGACCTGGCTGGATGTGTGTCTATTCTTGTTTCATAACATTAATGGACTTTATGAACAGAACTGTGTTAAATGTGAATAATTTTTTATGGATTTTAATTCATGGAGTGATCTAGCAATACTTCTCAGATACAAGACAGTTCTGACAATATTTCAGGTTTTCTTCCTCCAATATATGACATGCTAGGAGATTTTATGGTTTAATTTGTTTCTCTGGAGTCATGAAAGGAAAAAAACTCTTTTCTTTTTTTTTCTTTTTTTTCTTTTTTTTTCTTTTTTTTTTTTTTGGACAGGGTTGAGAAATATGAAACTG
The DNA here is from genome assembly GCA_004320125.1 of Scolopax mira. NCBI lineage: Eukaryota > Metazoa > Chordata > Aves > Charadriiformes > Scolopacidae > Scolopax > Scolopax mira. Next base: position 34,914 of record BJBW01004891.1, read on the forward strand.
TTCTCAAGCACAAGTTACTTGGCAGGAAGGCCTGCCAGAATGCCTATGTAAGCTGAGATCTGGTGGGTCCTCTTTCTAGGTAACTTAGGTAACTAGCATCACCTGAGAGCATGCCATTGTACAGACCTCTTCACCATCTAATTTAGTTTAATAATTTAGAATTTAAGCCACCTTCAATAGATTATTTTGTGCTGGATTACCTACTGCCTGTTTAATTCAATATCTTGTTTCCTTTGAGAAGCAACAGAAAATGTTCAGAAAAAAACCCTCCCCCATCACCACACAAAAGCAGTGGCAAACCACTAGGGCAAAATATGTCCCCATGAATTTTTCTTCCTAATCCAATTTAGGTTCCAGTTCAAGCCTGAAGCAGGTATGATATGATGTGTAATAACCCTGGCAAGTCTCAGTATCATTATAAGCTTTAAATATCTCTTTTAATCTTTCTCATTTCATGTCTTCCTGTGGCTTCCTGCACAAGCCATCCTGTGCAATGAACTCCATAGTCTCAATACATTCACCAGAAAAATTTATATCCTCTTGTTTTTATGTTATCAGGTATACGGAGACTCCTACTTTACTATTTTTAATGTCATTGAGGACTGACTTTTCCAGAGGGGGAACATTTTAATGATGGTAAATAAACAGTAAATTTATACAAATAGTTTTTTTATGAAGTACAATGAAGATATTAATTTACTGTCAACAGTGCACAACTATCTACAGCAGCAGCTTTATGTCTACAGTACAAACCTACAATAGACAGTATACTTATAATTCCGTACAGTAAATATTGTTTCCTTTGCCATCTTTCAAATAAGTCTGTTTTGATCTGTATCACTTAAATAGTATTAATATTTAAACAACAAAAAAAGCGCTTATATTTATCTAAAATTGCTCAGAAAATAGAGACTGCAAAAGTAGATTCATTTCATACTACGAGTTTAGAGGCCTCATAATCTTTTTTCATAGTTTGTGGTATTACACTAATATGGTAATTTGCACTCGTCAAATGCATCACTGAAGAAGAGTATCTCTTATCAAAGTAAAAACAGGGGATCGGGAAAAAGCTGTTCAACAGAGGTAAAAACAGAACAGTTTCTGTCATGATTTTTTGCACACTGTTAAAAAAATGCATGTCTTCATTGAGAGGTGTCTCTTCTCTTTCCTTGGTTTTTAGTACTTACTTTTACAGCTTTACTCTTCATATTGATGACTGATGAGAAGTCCAGTTGTAATAACCCGAAGAGGCTTTTAAGGCAAGACATTCCATCTTTAAGATGCATCTGCCTTAAATTATTCATCTTTCCTTTCACATCTCTGTGTTTTATTCCAAAAGGTGAAGAAGTTTTATTTAGAGATGCCTTACAAATCTTATCCTGCCTCACATATCCTGCTAAAGAAAATGCAGCCTCAGTTCTTGATTTGAGTGTTTTTCACAACAGGACTTCAGAGAAGGGACAAGCTTATAATACCCTTAGGAGTATTGCCATCATAAAGGCCATGAATAACTGGCATTTTCTGCCAGCTTCTGATAAACTAGTAAGGTAGACTTGGGTGTGTCAGGTCAGATTGAAAAGTAGTTAGACTTACAGTACTGCGTAACTAAAATGAGAAGAGACCTTAACCTCTAATGTAGTAATTTTGAGCCATTAGAGTAAATGGAATATAGCTATCCAGCATTGACCTCCTTGACATAGTTAGGTCTTCAACCAGCTCATGTGTCATGTACACGTGTTACCACCACTCTTTCAGGAAGTTCTTTTGTACTCATGAATTGCAGAATTCAGATACTCTATTTTTCTTTTTTTTTTCAAAGCCTGTACAATTACAGACATTTTCAGTCTTAAATCCCTATCTACTTCCAGAATCCTGCTGCCTCTTTGACAAATGTACTGAATTTGGCAAAGCAAAAGGCATTTATGAGGGAGCCTGGAAGAATAAATAATATGAATGAACATAAAGGGTGACAACTTAGCATTCAGTAAAAGCAAAGTTCTTTTAGAGCTCAGGTCTCAACAGCTCATAGCTTTTGAGAAGGAAGGGGCAAAACCAGTTAGGACGGGGTTTATCAAAAGTAGGCCAAAGGGATACAGGTGAGCCAATTAAGTATTTCAACTGAACCTAAATTGTTTTTCTCAGAGAGTACCAACTGAATACAGAGGTGAGTTTTTACCATACCACCCCGTCCTCACCATTCCCTTTCATAAAATACACACCAAATATCGTAGGCTTTATTTATAAACACACACTATATATTATTACTATAAACACATTAGACATATTCATTAAATATTTCTGATTTTTATCAGTTAAGATTTAGGCAGAAAGGAATTAGAGAAAAATATCTCATTTGGAGGGAATTTTCAATTTAAAGTTCTACAGGAAATAAAAAATATTAGGTAGAGATTTGCAAAAGCTGAGAAGTGAAATCAAATATTATCCCTCCATTCACATAACAGCAATAATGGTAGTTTGGCCAAATCCTTCAACTGATTCTGTGAAGTTCCACAAGAATTCTTTGCTTCTTTAAAGAAAGAAACATACATTACACAAAACATATCTACCTCAGGAATCCTACATTAAATATAGTGGAGCATGGAAGAGTATTAGAAGTATCATATTCCCTGACCCCATTCACCTTCTTTCCTTGACATTTGATTACAGCACAGACAGAATATCAGTCAGACAGACCTTTGCTCTCATATTGTTATTGATGTTATTATGTTCCTATCATGAGATAAATTTCTTCTACCTTTACTTTTTGATCTGTACATAAGTCCTATATAGTTGATCTGTATTTCTGCAAAGTTTTTTGGAAACAATTGTTTACGCTGATGGTGAGATTATGACCTAAATTGGGTTAAAATTGAAAGAATGAAGGAAAGACTTTTCTAATCTTCACAAGCTTCTATTGAAACAGTCGTGGGTTTTATGCAAAATAGTTTTACTTTTGAATTTGTGGAATGGAAAAACTCTTTTCTGACATCATCTTTCAACATAACTTAGACTTACACGTCAAAACGAAACATAAGGAGAGATTCAGACCACCAGTTTTCATAAATAAACAATATCATGGAAAGTTCAGTTATCTAATTCTGAAATAAGCGAAGTAGAATGGCTATATACTACTAGTAAACTAACGCCAAAGAAACTAATACGTTACATTACACAGAAGCAAATATCCAGAAATGGTCAAGATTTTCTAAATAAAACACTGATGTCAATCAGTGAAGATTATACTAAGGTATCTGGCTATGCAATATATTTTCAACAGGTGTCATTGTTAAATCAAGGTGTTCACAAAGATATTCTATAGCTCTATCATAGTTATGGGCTTCAGTAAAAACTGATAACTTCCACTGTTATCAAAACTTTCTGTCTTGTACATTATCAATCCATTCCATTTAGGACTGGTGTTTAGAAATGTACTATAAATAGTAGTTATATATAAGTAACAGGATACTAAAACCCAAAATACATATCCTTTAGCATACACCAGTACCAAAAATCCTCACTTATCTGTCACTTCATGAGAAAGGATGAAGACTAAGATGCTAAGGAACCCAGCAATACTTTAATTAACATTGGAGTTGACACTTAAGACCTCCTGTCTGTTGTCCTTTACACAGTATTATGACTGTCATTTACTGTATTTTGCTAAAACAAGAAACTTATATGACAAATCTGAAAAACTGAATTGCATTCCTGAGGGAGGCTGAAAATTAAACAGTGAAAGTATGGTCACAGTGAAGGGGGAGCAGCAGCTCCACAAAGCAAGGACCCGTGAAGTGTTCACAGAATACAGGCTACAGGTGGTAACAGGCTACAACACTTGAGGTTAGAAGAAAAGATCTATCACCAAAAAAAAAAAAAAAAATAGGCTCACAGGGTTTTTTTGGTCATATTTGCTTTCAGCAATATATTTACTGTTCTGGATAGTCACTAAATATTATTTTGTATAATTCCATAGCAAGCAGCCTATAAAATGTAAAGCTTTTTACATAGCCAATTCATGGACTTTTAAGAATATTATTTTTTTTAAACTTTTGTTATAGCTAATAACAGTCTTCTTAATTTTAAAAATGTAAAATTAAAAAAATATATTTTAAAATCAGCTAAACAGAAAGATATAACTGCACTAATACAGTCCATAAAGCTGAGAAATCCATTTATACTAGTGAATGGTGCTTGGAAGTTGATCCAAGAGTTAGGAACACCTTCCAGCATTGACAAAGTACCATGGAACAAACTGTTTAGAACTTTATTATAACATTTTTACAAAACTTTTTCTTTCCAAATACTAAAAGTTAAAGTAATTTATAAGTTTGTCACTTCTCTGTAAGTTGAAGTTATGAATGGCTTAAATATGTCTGATGCTGTGGGAAAAAGCCATTGAATTTTATGTTATCTATTTTGTGGATGACCACATCTGTCAAAATAGGTTGCTCTAATGAGTTAATATAGCTTTCAGACAACTGAGGGTTTCCGTTGAACACTTTTAATTTTGAGATGGACTTCACTCAAAAATCAAGGTTTCTGAAGAGGAAATGGGTTGAATTATTTAAATGTTACTCTGCACAATTCTACATTCTCAGCCAAACATGAAAAATAAAAATAGACAGAACAATAACCTTATGTAATTCCAGTGAAATCAGGTGGCTGTCACATTCAGGAGAAGAGCACAAGAGGTGGCTGTCACCTGTCATGAGAAGAGCATAACTTTGGGCGCTGAGTGAAACTAGTTTTGGAGGTAACAGAGAACAAAGAACAAGTATACAGCATGTATAAAACACCATATATAGTGAATGTGGATGTGTATTTGGATGTACTGTGGACTTGCAAGTCAATAAATAAAAGGTAAACCATGGCAGCAAAAAATTATGTAAGTAGGATCCTGGAGCTGGCGAAAGAAACCATCAACATAACATTATCCTTATTCCCATGAAGGACCTAGAACCCCAAAAGTTTGCCATAGCCCTCCATTCCAGAATGAAATCAATGTTCCTAAATGCCAGAGTATAAGTGGAAGAGTGATTGTAATAGCAGGATAAATTCTAGAAAGCTTGAGCATATATAGTATCTTACCTGTATAAAATATAATTGTTAGCATAAATAATATTAGGACTTAGACTAACAATAATTTCTTCTTTGGCATGCCCAATGTGCTCCTTTTGGCCATAACAAGAGCCTGACTGCAACAGAATGGAATTGGGGAAAGCCATTGGATTCAGCAAATTCATAACATATTATTACAACACTTTGAACAAGAAAAAGCACAAAAAATGGCTGTTCTGTGTGTGTGAACAAAATAGTAGTTATTTTCCATGTGAGGCACAGAGCGTCACATGGGAGCTAGAGAAGATGTGAGACAGGTGCCTTGTTTTACTAATGCACCCCTCTACTTGAGGCAGAGGTTGCTCCAAGTCAAGTAGGTCACACTATATTACTTGGATCATTCCCTGGATATGTGTAGGAGCAACATATTACAATTAGAGATAGTCATGCCATGCGAAATGCCTATATTTGCATGGTAAGAAAGCCATACAATTTTAAGTTCATGTGAGAATAGGCTGTAGTGCAGGATCCTTCGCATTGCTGGATTTTGGTATAGGTTAAGACCTGTGAACACTGCAGAATCACAGAATCACAGAATCACAGAATCACCTAGGTTGGAAGGGACCTTTTAAGATCATCTAGTCCAACCAATAAAAAAACAAACAAACAAAAAACCAAACAAAAAACCCCAAACAAACAAAAAAACCCACATACTACTGAAATGTAAATAACTAATGACAATGAAAATATGACAGTTTGACTGAGACTCTCTACTAAAATGCCACATCATTCTAGCTCCTTTTTGTCGCTTCCTTGCTTTTGGTTTTCAAAGGATGCTGTTGAGAGTTTAGCAAATTTTGCAAATGCAAAATGACATTCATGAAATCATTTTGAGCAGGTAATACTACAAATATTATGGCCACATATGAAAACAGAGAAACTGTGATTCACTATAATTTTGAATGCAATCTTTTTATTGTAAATCAATAAAGTCATAAAGAGACTGGTATAGAATCTGGAAAAATAATCAAACAAAAAAAAAAAAAAAAGAATCCCAAAAAACAGAAATAAGAACCACACTTCTGTGTTCTGATTTGGCTTGTCAACATCTCTAAGGTTTTGTCATAGGAGCGATTCAAGTTCTTTTTAAATCCTGACTTTTCAAAGACTTTAAAGAGTAGTTTCAACAAAAACCAGGAACTTTGTCAGTGTTACTGAATATTTATTTCATGGTGCTTTCATGTTTTTTATTTGCTGCTTAAAAAGTCTTGTAAATCTAAAGTTATTGCTTCCTTCTTTTTGCATTTGGCATATACGCTTTTTCATTTTATGTTCATCCATTACTGACTGGTTCTTGCTATTTTATTATCTGAATAACTTCCTGTACATATTTAGATTTATACTATATGAGTGGCATAGAATAATTCACCTTCCATTCACCACCTAATAGTACTTTTAATTAACAGTTACGTTATACCCATTAATTTATAAACCGAGGTACAAATTTGTTTAAGTAACATGTATAGGGAATATTTTCAGACAAACATCTGTTGTCTAGTTAGTTATCACACAGGAGAAATAGCAATTTTCATCTTCTTTTCACTTTCTAAGCCTTTTTGGTCTTGTCCATTTCTTGAAACACAGAGAATTACATTGCTATTATTATGCTATTGTAATTGGTCTTCACAATTCTCACTTTTGGGCAGACCTTGAAGGGAGGAAATCATTATAAATTCTTCTTCAGTGAATTTCTCCATCCTCATTCTTCAGCAGGGAGCTGGATTTTCTTCCAAAGGTATGAGCTGCAAAGGCTTTCATGGAGGTCTCCATCATGTACTGAATGGAGCTACACTACAAAAAACTCTATTTCACATAGTTTTTTATAGTAGTCCAGGGGAAAGAAAAAGGGCAAAAAAAGAGATAATAGACTTGCAAATATTTGTCAAGGAAGAGGCTCACTATGTACCTTCCTAATTAACTGTTAAAAAGTTAGGAGGAAAACCAGGAAAATCACATTTTATGGAAATTAAGGCAAGATCTTGGGAGGAATCATTTTAGCCTAAGACAGAGTCAGAGCCCAAAATAGAAAGGCATGATGGAAGCGGGGAAGATTATGATGGGAAATATTGCTAAAGTTTGTGAAAGAGCATCTATTGTATATTGTACAAATGAGGGAATGAGAAACTTCACAAGTTTCTCTGAAGAAATAAGTAAGATTAAATACTCAGGAATCAACTAAGGAGTCAAAATAATAAACATTGTATACAAAGTATTAAACACATAATTATTTTTTGAAGATAGACCCGTGATAACTTTTGCTGCTGGAAAACAAAAAATAGAATAACTTGAGGTATATTTTGACAGCACATTAATGTTTACTGATGAGGGCTGCTTCCTCCAACAGCTCTGGGGCTAGGGGCTTCCCCTGCTTGGCCACTGATGCCCAACCTGAGGCAATTGAGGCACATGGAGTCTCCATCCCAGCCAAGGTCTAAATACCTCCAGGAATGGAGATTTAATCACTTCCCTGGACAGCTTGTTTCAATGTTTGATAACCCTTTCAGTGGAGAAATTTTTCCTAATATCCATCATAAACCTCCCCTGGTGCAACTTTGGGCCATTATCTCTCATCCTTTTGCTTGTTATTTGAGAGAAGAGACCAACCCCTACCTTGCTATGGCCTCCTTTCAAGTAGTTTTGGAGAGCCATAAGGTCTCCCTTCACCCTACTTTTCTGCAGGCTAAAGAACCCCATTTCCCTCAGCCACTCTTCATAAGGTCTGTTCTCTACAGCCCTCACCAGCCTCATTGCCCTTCTCTGGACACGCTGAAGAATATATGGTTGTTGAAAAAAATCATATGTAAAGAAACATGACAACTCTTATTAATAAATTCTTCCTGAGTATTGGAGTCTTGGAGCCCTCTGAACTACCCTCAAAAGGGGGAGAAAATCTGCAACTTTCATATCTGATAAATATCACGGGCTGTTAAGACCCGTTCAGCTATCACAAATGATCTTCACAAGAGGAAAAATTGTTCCCATTTCCCTTTTTCTCTGTGCTGTAAGGTAGGCAGCAAGAAAGGAGTTAACAATCCTAACAGTGACGCTACTTATAAAGTATCTGGATCTCTTGCTTCCACGAATATAATCTGAAATGGAAAGAAAATGACACAAAACTTCAGCAACATGCTACGGGTGAAATACCTTTTATTAAGCTGTCTACAGAATAAAGCATCAGTGAAATGTTTGACAAGGAAGAATATGTGTTAAGCAATGTTGTCTGACTGATTTTTAAGGCAAAATGGAAATTATATTTCCAGAGACAGTTGAGGGGAAAATGTTCTCATAAACAAAGACCAGACCATGACATTTTATTTGTCCTCCTTTTCCCCTTCCACTTCTTTTCATACAATACACTTACCTTCCTAGAGAGGAATTCTTCAGATTCAGCTTTGTTCTAATTTAAAAGAAATGCTTACAAAGTCATACATACTGGCAGGACATCTACAGTAAGAGTAGTACGAAGATAACTACTTAAGAGTAAACAACAGAATTAATCCATGAGATGACAAGATGTAACTATTGTGTGAAGATGCAAATCATATGCCTAAAATTGCACCCCACATGAAAAATAAATCTAGTTCTTCAGATGATGCATCTACTTTTAGCCTCTTTTCTAGCAAGCACATTTTTCAATGTTCAGAAAAAGTGATGAAGCTTTAATTAAGCTTATACTTAAGTTTTAGAATTTGTCATGATATAAGGACTTTGAACATCATCTTTTAATAGTTTATGTCACTCTCATTTTATTTTGGTGCATTTTCTATTATTAATTTGTTGGGGTTTTTTGGCTGCAGTCCTCCTGTCAACCATGGAGTGCAGTAGGGCTAGTAAATGCTCTGGAAAATTGTCAAGGACTGATGCATCCTATCTTAGATATTTCTTTACAACATTGGGGTGTGAGTATTGGAAATGTGACTTCTGAGTGAACCAGCTTCTGTTAGGATGTGCTTTGAAGTTTGCTGTACATCAATATTCATGCAGCTGGATGGGCAGCATGAACAAATGAATTTAAAGAGATCAGAGGACATGAAAGAACCGAAACAATGCAGTGGATACTGTGCCTTAGATAAGATAATATGTAATTGCAACTGCATTGATCCTCTTTTTCTGAATCCTGATTTATAATGCAACCACACCCACAACTAATATATGAAGTTTTCTTTTTTACTTTAGTCTCCCACCTTGATGTTATAGCAAGTTATGTTCATTTTCCTTGAATTTTTTTAAGTAGTTGTGTCTAAAATCAATATTCAGCCATAGTGATTGATTTCGTGAAGGTCAGTACCTGCAAACACTAAGACCTGAAACAGTAAAAGCAATTTTAACAGGATTCCATTTAACAATGGATTCCATTTAACAATGGATTCTATTTAACTATTTCAGCCTATTGTTATCTAGTCCATAGGCAATTTTATTCATTCTTCACCACAGGGTTGTTATCCCAAAGACACTGTGTGGTACTACAAGCTATCTGAAAACAAATGCCCTGATGAAATTACCCACGACCTCCTAATGGAAAAGCTCAGTGTATGATGTCTCTTCGTCATTAGATATAACACATAGAAATCACCACACTCCAAATACAAGAAAGTCATTAGTCAGAGTTTTTACTTTATTAGGAAGAATACCTTCACAAGTTGTGAAACCATAGGAAACATATCTTCATGTATTTTGCTACCAACAGGAATATGTTTTACTCTTTCAACATTTTAAAAATATGGCTATTTAATTCCTTTAGTCTTTCAAATATCTAAGAAAAATTTTGCATGTTTTCTTTAGTGACTAAAAGTACTTCCAGTGTCATTGAAAGTTTTATATAAATAATGATAAAGAGATGGAAGTAATTGGATGGCAGCTAGGAGAAATAAGTACTAGTCATTCATGCTTTTGAGATATCTCATTAGTCTATTCCCCAAATCTTGCATATTTCTCCATCCTCACCAGGACACCAAAGTAGTTTCAGATGTTAATAGGAGCTGCAGGTAAGTACTGTGCCAAACAAACTGTGAATAATGCAAGTACAAAGATGATGTAATTCTCCTGGCTTCCACTGTCCCTTTTTTAAAAAATGTTGTCACTTTGTTTCTTACATGATGAAATCCTTAAATGTGTAATTAAATATAAAAGTAGGAGATTTGCTGAATGAGGTTTTTGATGGTTAACATTTGTCTCACCTAATCTATTCTTCTAAAGAGCAAGAGTCTAATCTAAACTATACACTCCAAAGTTATTGGAAGGACATCTCAGTATGACATCTGCCTTATGATGGTATGGATAATTGCCTGAAGATTCACATCTCTTTGATAGCTATAGAAAGGATCTCTGTGTGTAGTTTAAAATTAAGGGTCAGAATTTTATTTGTCTGATGTAAACTCAAATGAATCTGGAAGAAAGCTTTCATTAGCTAATGTAAATTATACTCCCCATTTTAATCTGGGAAGAGAAGCATACATTTTATGGTTGTTCTTTGTGTGAAGATGAGACATTCACAACTTAAGTAGGATCTGTGCTTGCATTTTCTTTATAGGGAAAGCAAACTACAGAGTACAAAATCTTAGCACAGTACAATCATACAATAGCTTTATTGATTCCCCCTGCTTTGTCTGGGATTTAAATGGGAATGACAGTCATAAATGTCCGATAATAGCAATTAAATATTTGCTATCCCATATACAAAAACACAGGGAAATTTTGTGGTTTTCTGTTGGTTCTTGTTTTTTCTATGCCTCCTTTTCATTTGTACCTGTTAACCACCTTTCAATATCCATTGAAACTTTATATGGTGTCATTTTAACAAGTACAAAGATATAAAACACAGAAAAATAATTCTTAAACACAAAGTATATTTCATTATTTTATGAAAGAGCAGAGAAAGGTTTTCAAGTATTTCTGTACTTTGATAAAATGTATGTGTACATATGACCTTTAAAGCTCTGTTCCATCTCCAAAAACATAATGTCTTTCTATCAAACAATAAAGCAAAATAGAGAAAAACAATAATAGTAACATTCATGTATTTCATATGTGTGCCAGAGATCAATACAATATTGATGTTGCAGCTAAGGTCTTTTGTTCAAATTTACTAGGATCATGTTCTACCAACACTTTCTCTGATTAAAATGAAGAACAATGAAGACCAAACTGAGCCATTCCTGTTGTCTAGTATTTATCAAGTTAGATCATGTTAAGACAAGTGTCTGGTTCATAATTGGCTGCAATATTGCTGCAATATCATTAGAAATTAAATACTCATTTTTATGACATTAAAGGTAGGCCAAGATTCATGCATTCTGAAAACTGCTGTCAAATTTGAGGCTATATTTACTAATCTCTATATCCCATATTTGTTGGTAGCTCATTCAACACATGCTTTATTTTCTAACTTTCTTTGTAAAATTCTAAGATATTTTCACAGTGAGCCTATTTGTCTGCTCTCTCAAATTACTTATTCACTTATCTATTCACAGGGCCAGACAGGGCAGAAGACAAAAAATAAATTACGAAGTTCTGGAAAAGGACATAAGAAGGAAAGACTTGTAACCAAATATATCTGAAACCCTACACTCTCTGTTTGCATCTATTTTATGATATGAAATTTTAATGTGGAAGTTCAAGGTGAACGTTACTTTTAATTCTTATGCTTAATGCTGATAACAGAAGTCAAATTCTAAGTTGAATTTTACTGGGAAATAAATCTTGGACCTGCAGATTTTGTTAACCTTTTGTATTGCAAAGATCCCTTTAATCTTGTCTATCTGGCTGATTTACAAGTTGCGCAGTTGCTGTTCATGTTGTGTGCATCTTAGTGCATCCATGTTTGGAGCGAAGAAAAGTGGTTGTGTCAGATTATGGCAGATCAGGAGAGGGCACAACTAACTCACAGGTGTGTGATCCTTCTAACTCTGGTTATCATCTTTCCAGTTGTTATCTCTGTTTATTAAAAACTTTTGAGTAATTCTCCTAATGATCTGTCAAAATAGTATTACTAATAGAACATTTGTCCACACAATACGAAACCAGGTTTCATTTAGGGCTTTATTTACTTTTTCAGTTCATTTTTTAAGAGCAGAAGGGGCCATGCTTTTGCATTTAATATATATATATTCAGTATCATTCTTTCATCTTTATTCTTTTAGATATCCTTTTGAAGTGAGTCTGTTGGGGATTCTTTAGTTAGGTGGTTTGTTTGAGTATTACCAGCCAGTAAATGGCATGAAGACCAAAACGACGTCAGTATTTCTCCACGAACAAGGAAACAGGATCAGATATATTCTATACACATTCACAATAAAGAAGAAAACATTATTTTTTCCAGGACAATAAAGAGAAAGGTAAAGACTTCTTTGATACAGCTACAGTAACTGATAGAAAATAAGTCAGAAGAAGACAGAAATATATGCTGCTTGATTAAAAATAAAATTAAGGGAAACTTAGATATGTCAATGCACTGTGGGCTATACGTTGGCATTTAGCCAAAGCCTTGAGTGAAGGTTATCATTAAAGAAGGACAAAAATATAGCTCAGAATCACAATTCTTTTTTGTTCCCCAAATGTGAGGGTGGAAAAATACCAATGAAGTTAAAAGAAAAGCAATTTTCTCATGGCAGCTTTACATTTGGTGCAGTATGTTTTCCACCTGAGCCCAAAAAGCAACACCAGTTTCTAATATGAGGAAGACAGAAAAGGAAAACACTGACTCTGATCTGCTCATCTTGCTGACAACAGGAAAAGTAATTACAGTAACACTGGGGATACAGTGCACAAAAGGCTATGTGGTAGCATTTCAAAGGAGAGTAAAAAGAGAGTGGAGAAACTGAATTTACATAACATATACATTGTTACATAACGCAACATTATTTTATCAGGGATTATAACTGAGAAACGTTAAGAAGATATCACTGTAAATATAATTATGAGTATGGCAGTAAATGTCCTCTCCCCAGCCTTAAACACTTTCTACCTCATCACCTGATTACAGAAAACAATCACTAAAAGCACATCATCTTGTTACAAGACTTTATTTCTAATTTAGAGCAGTAGCACCATTTAGAAAAATCACAGCAGTCTAACGTTTATAAGCACTAACTTTCCTAGTGACAAAAGTCAGTTCAATTGAGGTTTGAGACTATGTATTGTAATTTCCCTCATGTTGCATTATTTGCTACGTTCACAAATAACTGTCATGGATAAGTACATTTGCAAGCCTTTCGGGGCTGATATGGTTCAAGACTGCATCTCTAGACACAAACTAGTTTTGAACATATTTGCTCTGAAATGGGAGAGCCATATTACTTATTGAACCCGTAAACAGGTAGGATAAATAAGCCACAGCAGAACATTGTAAAAAGTGGATTTGTTACTTCATTCAGTTAGCAATGTTACTGTATTCAAAGCTATGTCTACACAGACATATATTTTGCTTTTTAGAAATGCCTTGCTTCCTCTCATACTTTTTGGAAAATCTCTTATTAATTTTTCCTGCTCTGTTGGGTGAGCTTCTAGACTTCTGCAAAGTCTATATAAACAAAACATGAGTGAGAGTGTGATACAGTCAAGACAATGGGGCAATGGGGACAAGCTGGAACATAGATAGTTCAAATACAAGGAAAAACTTCTTTACAGTGAGGGTGACAGAGCACTGGAACTCCCCTTCTCTGGAGATTTGCAAGGCCCGCCTTGATGAAGTCCTGAGTAATGTGCTCCAGGAAATCCTTCTTTAGCAGGGGAGTTGGACTAGGTGATCTCTAGAGGTCCCTTCCAACTCTAACAATTTCGTGATTCCATGATTCCATAATATTGTCATGGTTTAACCTCAGTAAGCACCTAAGCACTGCACAGCAGCTCACTCACTGCCCCCATTGGGATAGGGGAAAATCGGAAGGCTAAAAGTAAGGAAACTCATGGGTTGAGGTAAAGGCAGTTTAATAAGTAAAACAAAAGCCACATGCCCAAGCAAGGAAAAATAAGGAATTCATTCACTACTTCCCATGGGCAGGCAGGTGTCCATCTCCAGGAAAGCAGGGCCCCATCACACATAACAGTTACTTGGGAAGACAAACACCATCACTCCAAACACCTCCCCCCTTCCTTCTTCTTTCCCCAGCTTTATATGCTGAGCATGACTTCATATAGTATGGAATGTCCTTTTGGTCAGCTGGGGTCAACTGTTCCAGCTGTGTCCCCTCCCAACCTCTTGTGCACCACCAGACTACTTACTGGTGGGGTGGTGTGAGGAGCAGAAAAGGTTTTGGTGCCATGTAAGCTCTGTTTAGCAGTAACTAAAGTATCCCTGTATTATCAAAACCATTATCACAAATCCAAAATATATCACCATAAAAGCTACTGTATGCCAGCCCAAACCGCTAGATATATACAAGTGATTTTATATGGCTACATGGAATCACTGTCCAGAGGCTTTCCCAGATTTGCTAGGATCAGTATTTTGGCTCATGGCTTAATTACTGCCAGCATGAACATCATGGGCCAGCATGAACATATATGGGCCAGATTCTCAGCCCATATAAACTCGTATCATGCTGTAGGAATTCTTTACAGTTATACTGGTTTTGATAAATGGATAGTGTAAACATTAACTATCACCCTTTATTTCAGACAAAAATGTAAAATAAGCAATAAACTTCATTTTAGGTAATTATATGCTAAAAAATTAAAGAAATAAAATTTAGTAATGTAAAACTTTCTATTCCAAGTGTAAGGTTTTATGTCAGTGAAAACAAGATATGCAAATCAGCCACACTACAAAGGGAACTATTCAAATACAAAATCATATTAATATAAGAAGATACATGTCCAGAATCCTGATTTACAGGTTTTAGACTGTATTTGTGAAGTAAGGTCCAAGTTAATGAAGAGTACCACAGCTCTGACGAAATGCTTCAGGTCTTACCCTTTCTCACTAGATCTGAGCCAAACCTCTATTTGCTAATGGGAACATTCCCTTTCTAGTCATGTTAGTAGCCCCCCAAAGGCCTCTCCAGCTCTGTGAGTAGGTGCTCCCCACTGAGGATCCCCACTTTCTTTTGAGTGTTAGGTCAGACACATACTCCCTTTAGGAATTCATTATGGCCTGAGAAAATGCATTCCTAAGGAAATCTCTACAGCATGAAATAGTCTTTAGTTCCTAGAAAACTCCAAGATAAAATTTAATTAACCTTTTAGTGCTCAAATTAGAGTAGGAAGGGAAAAATATTTTTAAATAAATAAATAAATATGCAGCTTACACCTACATCTACTCTCACTTGAATTGAATGCAATCAGTTTCTTTCTGATAGCAAACTTTCAAAATTTGCTGATTCCCCAGATAACTGACATAATGTGTAGTCTCAGTTCGAGACCTTCAGACAAGATCCATTCTCTAACTTGGCTTTCCATAAACAGAATCATAACTTATCTTCTCTTCTCTCAATTTTTGTCATGGAAAAATACCTCCTTAGGAGCCTTCTGCTACTTTCCAACCTGAGAAATTATTCTGCTCATTCAACACAATTTGGAACTTCTGTGCTGTTTGCCGCAGCTTCAATGTCTATTATAGACAGCTGTTTTTAAACTGTTGTGGGGACTCAGTACTAATAGATACTTGACTACAAACAAATCACTCTCTGAATAGGATTGAAACATGTCAACAGACTCAGTATTTGACTGGGTCTGGAAACAAATCATTGACCTACAATGAATAAAGTTCTCTTTGCTTACTAGGAAGACAGTATCTGTATTCTGGAGTGACATAAGGTATATGTTATACACTGAAATTAATTTCTTAGGCAATCACAGAACAATATTTTCTTTTATGCAAACAACAGCAATGCAAATGGGGCAGAACTAGCCTTCAGTAGAAACTAAGTGTTACCCCAATTTGGAGCAACAGTTATTTAGAGTACATGAATAAAAGCAAGCTGAAATTTGAGAAATACTGTGACAAGGACTATAGAGCACAAACTGTGAGGTTTAGCAGGTGAGACCAGGACCCAGTTCTTAACAAAGTAGTTCAGTGCCCACCTGGTTTTGTACATCAATAATGATAGCATCTGAATTTTTCACCATGCTTAGTGCCTTCAGCTTTGCTACTGTAAATTCCCAGGAGTGTTGCTTCAGATATTCAGAGAAAATAAATCAAAGCAAAACAAACTCACAAAACCCACTATAGTGCGACAGCTGGATGAGGAGGAGTCAAGGACTCCAGAGGCTACTTGTTACTGATTGCCTTATAGTCATTGAACGTAGATGGCATAAATGACCTCTTGATCAGGATCTACCTCCTGGGTCAGATCTACAAACATCAAGTTATTATGCAAAATAAGGTGGTTAATATCCTTCACTGATTTCCTCATCCACAGGAGTTTGTTTGGTATCAAAGTCTGAGAAGAACCTGAAGGCTGTGAAGCAGTTTCACCTAGGTTTTAGTTAAGAAGTGAAGACGAAAAGGCAAGATTTCAGAAACCCTGATTTGTGAGTTTGGCTCAGACATCCTTCTTCCCTTCATTTCTTAAGACATGCATGTCATCTCCTTCACTATATAAAGAACTCACACGCCTTCTTCCATTCAGTGACTCTGAATGCTTTTGTTTTGCTGATTTCAGCTAATTGCCTTAAAAGATAGATTTCAGATTAATCTGAAATAACCTTGGAGTAAATGGACATTGCATATTATTCCATTGTGACTCTGACTATGTGGTGAAACCTTTTTTTAAGTATGAAACTTGCATCCATTTCATTATATCATAACCCTGTAAAAAATTTTCTGAGAGAGAACCCCAGTGAGTCTCATCATTCAGTTCAGAAACATAAATAAATAGTCTTCGGTCCCTTCCCCATGTTGTAGAAAATGTGTTATTGGTGACACTTAAAATTAATTGTCTCAGTGTACATTTTAGAGCAGGAATACTTTCCTCATAAAAACATCATATTTTAAAGTATGTCACAGTATCATTATACCTAAAAGCTGTAGAGAAAGGAGATGCCTGTTCTAACATAGACACAGTAATAGTTATTATCAAGTCAACTCATTTATTAGCTGTCCAATGCTTCTTCAATGTAATTATTGTCTTTCTTTTTTTTGAAGAACATTATAATGTTCTTCATTATACTACAACTCTATGGCAGTCAGCTCATTACACTGTAGCTGTTATTTCTCAGAATACAAAGAGTTACACTGCACTAATTTAATTATTTATACAAAAAAATGTATATAGATGACAATGTAGAACAAGAAATACAAGTTAAGAAATTCTGAGTCCCTCACTTCTTATTTCAAAAGCAATCACTTTCCAGAATGTATCATATTTTTCCCAAGTAGTACCTAGAATCTGTGCTGCGGTTTTTGTCTGAGGCAAAAGGACCCAAGAAGGTCCTTTTGTGCATATTTTGATCAGAGTTCATCTATTGTCAGTTGCAACTGCAGAGTTCATATCTCTCCTTGCTCCATATATGAGGCCTCTTACTTACTGTGTGACTAAGAAGATGTCACAAGGTTGCATTGGCCATATTCTCAAAGACCTTTATTTGTATTGGTCTCCAAATGAAAATATAAGGAATATTAAAAAAACCCTCCAGAAGGAGCACTTCTGCAGTTTTGTTTGATCCATGTGAGGTTGCCACAGCAAGATAGTGAATTTTCAGGAAACTTAATCCTACAGCAATTTATCAAAAAGAACAGAGTCCCAAATAAGTTTTAAAGATCTTTATCTGCTTAGTGAGAGGCAGATAGCAGTCTGAAAGTGCAATCCAGTTCTTTGAAGTAAGGATCATGATGGGAGGATTGTGGCTGAATTACGTTCACAGTGAAAATTTTCTGTAAACTACAGTGCATTTCATGAAGAGGGACATCTTGAGAGAAACAGCAGGGGAGCAAATGAGGCTTCTAGGGCTAAGCTCAGCACTGCCTAATCTATTAATTTCTGCAGGGGAAACAAACACTGATCTACCTTCTATTGGGCCTGAAGCAAATAAGGTTTCTGATCAGCATAACTGATCAGAAAGACTTTCTATGACAGCTTTTGCCATGCAGTGAGATAATTCCCAGTGTCTAAAATGGGCAGTACTGTAAGAAATATGTGACATCATTTAAGCTTACACCGCCTTTAGAAAGAAATCAGTAGATGACATTATGCTCTCGTCCCAGGCTCAGCAATGGCCATTGTTGGGTCATAATGGAAAAATCTCACATTTCTCCTTTATTTGACTGAATGTATCACTAGTTTCCTTCAGATCTTAATGAATCAGTCCAGGTAACAGTGTAAGAATAGAAGGGTGAATGGTCAGGAAGCATATTATTAAGAAATCTTGTGGAGATGACTGGTGTCCCAAAGAATAATCCTTATGAGTTTCTTGTCGTAAGGCAGAGAGCAAAGGGTAAGGAGTGATCCGGTTGTGTGAATTTCTTGTATTCAGTCATAGACACAGATGTATGGTGTCAAATTCTGGTTTTAGCTATATATATAGCAAATCCAAATCTCTAAGTAGGGAATGGAAAGACAGCATTTCCTTGTATAGAAACATACTGAAAAATCATGCTTGCCCATAGAATAATAATAATAATATTAACATGAGTTCAGTGAAATCTGAATAGATATTTCCTCTCCAAGGATCAAAGGAATTTTTATCATTGAACACATAGGCTTTTCAGAAACAAGTTTCATAACATATTGAATATTAGTATCAAAAATGACCACAATTTTATTATGTAAATCACTTTTAAAGCTACAAAGCTAAACCAGCAAAAAATCCTGTGTGATGTTGATCTTATTTCTTAGCATTTTTAGCATTTAGTTGATCATTCAGTCAACTTCTACAACTGCTTAAGATGAAAATGACTTTTAATTGGTTTCTCAGGTAAATGCATGCAAATTTCATAGCTCATCCTAGAATGTTAATCAATGTATGTTCTAAATATTCAAATTTATTATTTCCAGATCACAGGAATAAACAGTATTGTCTCATTTCCTCTATATTAGAGTCCTTAGGTAATAATTGAATGTTGAGAAATGTTTGATTTTCTCTTTTTTCCCCTTCTTGCATAACAGCTGTACATTTTGCCTAAAAAAACCTTTGGGATTTGATTATAGCATGAAAACAATATACCTCCTAATGTGCTGGGTTGTTTTAATATACTAACTACAACAGAAATTTAATAATATATCTTCATTTAAAAATGCACATTAAAATAATTTATTCAAATCATTATTTTATGTGTTCATCTAAAGCTGGAGTAAAAAGGAGGGGGGAGAAGAGAAATTTTAAAGATGTGTTGTCCATCTAAGATTAACATTCAGAGAGTGAAATAATTGACAAAGAATTAGATTGGGCACTGAGGTTTATAGATAAGGACAATACAGTATTTTGTCATTCCACAAAAGCTCAACTCTGAAAGGGATTAATATTTTTTTCTTACATTTACATATTCATTGAATAAGTGTTTCAATACATTGAATAAGTATTTCAAATTATTTCAGTTTAGCACTAAGATGTTGATAAATAGCATTTTTTATTTCCATTATAAAACCCCTTTTCTCTATTTCCTTCAATCTCTTGAAGAAATTACTAATGTCATTGTGGTTAAAAACATGTTAAAAACCTTAGCATGGTGAGAAGTATACCTTTAGCCCAATATAAATTTTAAAAGAACGCCTCTGTAATTTATAACCTTGAAAAACATCTAATAGCTATTACTTGGTTTTCATCTCATTTATTTAGCAGTGCTTTATTTGAATGTTTTCTTAGTCTACAATGAAATTAATATTATTTCTAGATGCCAAATGTCTTCTCAAGGAAAATATATTATCCTTTTATTATTATTTAGATGTAGTTTCTCTAAGGATTCAATAACAAGGTGGTTTAAAAAGTGATTGTTTTACTGAAAGTACAAAGTCACATTGCCACTTTGAAATATTTGGGATGTAAAAATCAGATATTATTTTTCATTAAAACACAGGTGGGAAATTGTGTGAATTCTAACATACATATAGGCAAGAGATTTATTTTGGTACATTGTACAACAGCGTCACATTGAAATAAATACAATCATTAAAATATGCCAACCTGATTTCAACTATATAAAAACCCTTACTCACAATATAAATGTCTATTACATAGAAACACAGACTTACTAATGGAAATTCACATTTTAAGAAAAAAAAATCTACTTGAAATATTTCTACTTCTCCTGCCGCAATCTTGTTTAGGTGAAAATTTTTTAGAATGGCTAAGGCAGTAATCCTACTCATCTTCTACAAAAGCAAGGCTTTACAGAAGATAACTTCTAAAAGAAATCTTATACAGTTATGTTTTAAGGTTTAGAAAGACCCTCATTAAGTGATTAAACAAAGCCTATGGATTTTTTAACATTATTCATAAAGAAGCTGCAAATACTCAATAAGCTGTATTATCCAGAGGAGGAAAAGGGAGAAGAAGCAAGGAGACCCCATTGGAGAAAATTCCAGAGAACTGAGAAACATGCATGAAGGTGGTTAGGCGGATTGGCTGATTAAGATTACATACAAGCTCCAACAGCAGATATTGCAGAGATGATGGACATATTCCTCATTGTGCTCCAAAAATCTCAGTCCAGTCTCATTTTCCTCTGATATAATGAAAATTGTGAAGCTTACATTACAGCAAAAGGATTTACATTAAAAAAAAAAAAAAAACAAAAAACAAAAAACCCAAACATTTTTTTCTTTGAGCTTTCCTTATATTGGAATAAAATTAGAAATAACTATTACTCATTTTCTTTATACTCTTTTTAAAATTTTCCACTCCTGCTTTTAAAATGTCTCATTAAGAACTATTTCTTTAAGAAACTGAAAGTCTCTTGATTGTCAAAAAGCATTTAGTGTAACGAAAGTGATATATGTTTGTGTGTTAAAAGATAGAGATTGATAGCAAAGATGGACACTGTTAGTACTTCTTGCCCTGGCTCTACTTTTCCTTACCACTTTCAAGATTATGAGCCTCCTAAAGACCTACTACTAAACCAACATCAGCCTGTTTTCCTACCTGCCCGAACAGCAGGTCAAATCCTGCTACTCAAAATTACCCTGGCTGGAAATTTACAACACTCAGAGTCTCATTCTCTTTTGTGAGCTGCTCATAGAGGTGCATTTTATTGTTGTTCTGGGACCACAGCTTGTTTATGGAGAATACAGAGCTCAAGTCGTCTTCAAGAATTTCTTCCCAAACAACTTTTCAGTGCTCAAGGAATTAAATAATTTATCGACTGTTGGAGATTCAGTCATACTTACTAGTATACCAATCCATGTATCAATAAAACAATTTCAATAATGCCTTACTGTGGCTTTCTATATTACCAGCAGTTTGTGCAACATGAGAAATTAAGTGTATCGATGATTTCAGTTTTCGTGGTGTGTTTTCAGTGAAGCAAAAAGTCTGGTCGGCATCTGAAGATAAATATCAAAACATATCAAGAGTAAAAACAATCTTGCTGAAAGCTATGTGCTGGACCTTAATGACCTTTTGTTCTAGGTCTGTTTCTGGTATTGATATCTCCTTTATATGAACACTGAATGTATTTTGCTTGGTGACTTCAAGACACACAAAAAAGTCCAAGAGAATACAAATTTTTAGAGAAAGCATCTTCAGATTACAGATAAGAAATAAGTATGCAATCAATTATCTGCACTGTCAGGATTTTTACTTGTGTCTTTGCTAAAGTATTATCATGTTTACGTATGTTTTGATTTTTAAGCCTTTTCTCATTTCTCAACTACGGGTGTGTTACAAGTATTTTAACAGTTAATGTTATTCTTAATGATTCCCTTATTATTTATAAAGAATTTTCTGTCGTCTTACCATATTTCTGTAAAGATAGAAAACTGAAGTATAAGCCTGTATTTTAGGGCATCACACATCATGCAGGTATGTGGTTAATTCCAGCTATTGAGAAACTTTTCAGGAACATTATAATGAGGCAGAAATTAAACAAATTATTCTAAAATGAAAATCAGCCACAAGCTAAATAAGGTTTAAGTGTCGTGAAGTGTATTTTGCAAAGGATTTAGTTATTAAAGGCAGGAGCTACATCTATACAAGTAAGTTAAAAAGGTCTAGGGGCTGGGCCCAGGCCCTCCAACTCAACTGGCCGTTTTGTTATACTGTGGATTAAACACTATGTCCTGGTTTTGGCCTGGGCCAAGGAGTGTTTTCCAAAAAATATTGAGGCATCATCTGGGGTTTAGCATGAACCAGTGGCTTTTCCTCTTCCAGGGAATAAGGGAGTTTAGTGGGATAGACATGACAGGACTATGCCAGTTGGCTTCAGGATAAAAGGATGAACCCTGGCACTCCCCATTTTACAGGCATAAATGTAGTCACAGGGTTACAGCTGTCCCTGAACTGCATTTGTTTCTCTTCTGGTGTCACAAACCTCCCTTAGACTTGGTAGGAGAAAATTGGTTGACTTTAAAATAATCAAATGTAATTGAAACTTGTGTATATATCTTGATGTTTTGCATCTACTGTTTACTATCTGTCTCTTGCTAATTTAACTTCTTTATATTTTTTTATCCAAAGTAACTTATTATCACATCTACACCATCTGCTATTTTAAATTTCTTATCTATTTTCTGAATTTTTTTTTTGTTTCTTCTTTTCCTTTCTTAATTTCTCACTACACTTTATAATATTATTGGAGGATACATAGTGGGTCATCGAAACATATCAAAAACACTAACTCTCAAAAGGCAGGTTAACATACTGGTAAATTGAAATTTTTACAACACCAAAACCATAATGTGTTTATACAGCTGGTATTCCTTATATAGCCTCCAGTTTTGGAGAATGAATGGTCAGTTGATTTAATTTTTTTAAATCAAGTTCTCAAGAACATTTTCCACTCCTCCCACACACATTTTCCTTGCTTTTATAAGTATCTGCATACATCATGCTTTTAAGTTCTGCCTTTACACTTTCTTTTGAATACATAGAAAATATAGAATGACAGGTTTGCCTAGGAAAGCAATTAACATGTTGTTAAATATCATTGAAGGAATATTTCAGAAGGCATATAATTACTAATACTGTATGTGACTTTTCCATCCTACATTCTAGCTTCTTGAGCATTTTGATTTTACGAGGTCTGGGGTCTAAAATAGGGATCCATATTTTTTTCACAGTCACAATGACTGTTATTCTGCTATCCTTGAAGGAGATACTCCAAATTTACATGATTGAAACTAAGAAGATAAGCTAGACTTACAAGTTATAATTTCTTATAACATCACAATTTCCTTAACTCATTTCAGTATTTTGAGATTAATGTATTTCTTCCATCAGGATGAAATTCTTTCTCCAATATTTCTAAAAACCAAGGTGGTAAATACCCTACCATAACAGTGCTCATTTTCTGATTGACTAATTTAGTACTGGGCACAGTCTAGATAGTCAATTTCCATTATCTGCTTGCACAGTTCCCTCCTCCATATGCTTCTGCCACTGAAGAAGTAGCAAATGGAAGTAACATCTATGGCAGCCATCGCTACTCTTAACCATTAATGCTATAACCATAATTTCTGTAGATTTCTTTAAAAAAGAGGTACATGGAATCTTAGTCTTTTGGGTTTAGTTGCTCTTTCCCTGTCTTGCCAATTCACTTTCACATGGACTTGTTTCTGCATATATCAGTCAGTATTTCCAATACCACACAGCTTTGTGATTTTATAGCACCACAACATTGTACACTACAACTGATTTTACCCACTATAAGTAAACTTATATGATGTTTTTATGCTGATAGCACTCAAATGTGTTTATTTGATGGACTAGTTCACAGCTGATAAAATTTG
The DNA here is from genome assembly GCA_004320125.1 of Scolopax mira. NCBI lineage: Eukaryota > Metazoa > Chordata > Aves > Charadriiformes > Scolopacidae > Scolopax > Scolopax mira. Next base: position 58,850 of record BJBW01004891.1, read on the forward strand.
TAGAGCACAGTGAACATTGTAAAGTTTCAGCTTGAGGAGAATATCCTGTTTGCCAAGTTCGGAAGGGATCATGAAAATGGCTGTAGAGAGAATAAGTCAAGAGATAGGAAAGACAATATAAAATGGAATAATGGAGTATGAACAAAATTTGGTAGCCTGTAGTTCCACAACACAATTCAATGCCATAAATATTTTAATTTCAGATTTATGTTTTAATATAAAATTCAATTATCCTTTTTAAGATTTCTAATTAATGTTCTCCAGATTCATTTGGACCACTAATTTCAGTAAGTTGGATGACTAAGGACTGCAGCACTGAGCCTCTGACCTTATCAGAATTATAATTAAATCAACTCTTATTAGTCATAACATTCATTATATTTACAGTAAATCTATAGTAAGAATTTGGCTCTTGCCCTGCAATGTAAACAATTATTAAAATCAGTGTACCATCTTGATGTAACAGAAGGGCCCAAAAGCAGCTCCCTCTTGGTACCAATATTTATGCCACCTGTGTGACCTTGCTTTAGTAACAGTGCAGCAAGAAGTTCCCATGTGGACGTCATAGAAGCATAGAAACATATGGAGTTGGAAGGGACCTCTGGAGATCATCTAGTCCAAGCCCCCTGCTGGAGTGGGTCTACCTAGAGCATGTTGCACAGGAACTTGTCCAGGCAGGTTTGGAATGTCTACAGAGAAGGAGACTCCACCACCTCTCTGGACAGCCTGTTCCGGTGCTCTACCACTCTCACAGTAAAGGAGTTCCTCCTCATGTTTAGGTGGAACTTCTTATACTCAATTTGTGCCCATTTCCTCTTGTGCTGTCACTGGGCACCCCTGAGAAAAGACCAGCCCCATCCTCCTGACACCCTCCCTTTAAGTATTCATATGCATTGATTAAATCTCCCATCAGCCTCCTCTTCTCCAGACTAAAAAGATCCAAGTCCCTCAGCCTCTCCTCCTCGTAAGAGAGGTGCTCCAGGCTCTTAATCATCTTAGTGGCCCTTTGCTGTATCCTCTCCAGTAGTTCCCTGTCCTTATTGAACTGGGGAGACCAGAACTGGACACAGTACTCCAGATGGGACCTCAACAGAGGAGGGCAGAGCAGAAGGGCAGGATGACTTCCCTTGACCTGCTGGCCACTCTCTTCTTGATGCACCCCAGGATGCCATTGACCTTCTCGGCCACAAGGGCACATTGCTGGCTCATGGGCCTCCTGTTTTCCACAAGAACTCCCAGGTCTTGTTCCTCAGAGCTGCTCTCCAGCAGGTCAGCCCCCAACTTGTCCTGGTGCAGGGGGTTATTTCTCCCCAGGTGCAGCACCCTGCACTTGCCCTTGTTAAATTTCATTAGGTTTCTCTTGACTTGTCTCTCCAGCCTGTCCAGGTCTGTATGGCAGCCCAGCCTTCTAGGGTATCAGCCACCCCTCCTAGTGTCATCAGCAAACTTGCTGAGGGTACATTCCATCCCTTCCTCCAGGTCATTGATGAATATATTGAAGGGGACTGGTCCCAGTACTGACCCCTGGGGAGCACCACTTGTTACAGACTTCCAGCTGGATTCTGTGCCCCTAATCACAGTCCTCTGGGTTCTGTCTTTTAGCCAGTTTTCAATCCACTTAACTGTCCAGTTCATCTAAGCCACACCTTCTAAGCTTTTTTTTGACAGTAGAAATTAATTAATTGAGTTGTTTTCTTGTAAGAAAATCATGTAATAGTTCAAATAACCAAAAAGAAGGAACTTTCCTCCATGGGCAGGTTTGCCATATGAAGGTCCATTGCTGGTCTGTCTGATGTTGCATGAAGGCAGTGTTCTTGGCATCTTTCCACTCCCCACCCCAGTGCAGAACAACCTTAAAATAAATAAAATCATTTATAAAAATGGTTTGAGATGCTGGAATTGATCTAAACACAATATATTATAAATGTTACTGCTTTTTTTGATAACAAGAAAAGAGAGGAATATCAATGTACTTAACTCTAGTATTTAAGAATGGCACAGCATTTTTTTTACTGTCTGTCAAATATTTCTACTCAAATATTTACAGTGAAGGGTTTTTACTACATCTTTTCTAGCTGTCATTTTATATTTGCATTTTACAGGTATTAATAAAAATGTGTGTATTAAGTGAAATAACAACTCATTACAAAAGATAAGTAGACAACAGGTAGAACTTGAAGTGACAAATAGTGAAAAAATTAATATGATGCATAACGGAAATATATTTCTGAACTGGTCAAAAGAATTGGTGGAAAAAAGGGTCTGTTTTCTCTCAAACTTACTAAATGTTTTCTCATCTTGACAGTCAGAAAAGCTGGAGCTAATTCAGCAAGACTCAAATTTATATGATTCACAGTTTGGAAGCTCAGTCTCGACTGAGATAAATTTCTAACATTCAAAAAAACCCCTCAAGCCTCGATAATCAGATAAGAAGTCATCTGACAAGGTTTAGGTCTAAGCACCTTAAAATAGTGAAAATAAACTGGAATAGTAATAGTCTTTCCAATAACACAAAATATCATACAAGAAAATGGAGATCAAGTAAAACCTGATGTTGTGATCCCTGAAAGATATTTTATGGCATTATGGGAGATCTGTCTAGAAACAGAAAGCTCTGGATATAACAAGAAAATGCCAAAAAAAAAAAAAAAAAGGAAAACCAAAACAGGAAAGAAAGAAAAAGTCTGTCCCACCTTCACTTAGTAAATGGAACATATCACAGAAAAAGTATGTTGTCATTTTTATTCCTGTGAAATGCTGACAACATTGCTTCCTGAAAAAAAAAAAAAATCAGATCTACATGGTTGGATTAATAAGGCTTAGACATGGAACTAAGTTCCTTCTGACCTTCAGTGTGTCTTATTTACCACAACATTTACGACATGGTATAGAAATATGCAAGGTCTTCAATAAATGGGGGACAAAGTTGCTCCTCTGGGCATTTCAGAGTTCTGAAATGGTGGCAGTGTGGAAAGCATTTGTTTTACTTGTCAGTGCTTGTCTTTGTGTTATTGAATCATCCAACTTATTACCAAGATTTAAATCATTGAGGAGTACAGCATGTCAATCTATCAACTCAGTAAAATAATTTTTCTGTGTTATTTTAATTGAACACACTGAGTTATGGGTTTCTAAAAGAGAATTCTCTTTATACAATGGGTAGAGAAGGGAAAACCAATTTTGCACTGTGTATAACATGCACTTATTGACAAAATTTTATCACTACAGGCTCAATATTGTACCTGTCAAAAACATTCGTAGGAAAACCCAGAGAACTGGTTACAGGCTAGAAGCTTGCAAGTACTTTCTTCACTCTATCTCAAGACAAACATTTCATCTTTGTAAAATTCAATTTATGGATCACCACACTTTGTCAATAAATTGCAGTTCTTGAATAGTAGCTGTAAAGTCTCTAAATAGACAAAGGGTTTGTTGTCCCAGTTGGAATATATTTACACACACTGTTGAGCCTGTCTGAGGCAAGAGTTCTTAAATCTTATCCTAGTCTTAATTTTAGTAGGTTCAAAACCACGAACGTACTAACTGTTTTGCATGTCTTCTCAACATAGAAGGCCATTAATACCAGAAGCCTAAATGTGCTACCTACTTGGAGATACTGCATTGCCATTGTCATTACCGTGGCTTCTGAATAATCTCTGCACTAGAAGAAAATAGACTAAGACGAGATGTCTAAGGCTAGTCTATGTACTGCAAATATGATCTAAGATACAGCTGGGCTGAAAATTATCCACTTTTTGTACCCAAACCCATACTTCATGTCAGGCTCTAAGCAAGTCTAAACAAAGGAGGCCTTGAAAATGCACAGGCCAAAGCCGAGCTCCTTCTTTGCTGGCTGCCAATACACATCAGTTAACTCTTCTGTGGTTGGTGTGTCCACCTGGGCTTCTTCCCAGAGGCACCCAATGTAGTATGCAAAAAAGGTGTTAAGAGATTTGCAGGGTCCCAGGCTTTTCATATGCCAGGGGCCACTGTTGGAAGTGTATAGATGAGGAGGTGCATCTTATGCTTTAACCCTGCAGCAGGTCTGTGCTCCATTACACTGTCTACCTTTTAACTACATTTAAGTACAGGGGGGGTTCCTGAAAAGGTTAAGATTTCTTTCATTCACAGAGATCTCTGATAGGAACAGAACTCACACGGGTTGTGCAAATCCCTGTGGTTACCTGCAAATACAGCTTTTTAAAGTAAGACAATGGCAATTACATAGATAACTACCATAACCAATCAAGAGATGGCATTTCTTTGGTCACAGAGTAATTACTAGCTCAAGCATGTATTTATTTAGGACAGTGTTCATTAATCAAAAGCTGGCAATTAACTTCTGAGTTTTTTATAAAGTGCTAAAGGTAAAAATGAGTTTATACATATTCATAATTTCCATGAAATTTCAAAATCCTGAAAATGAAGAACTGAGACATTATCTTATAAATCTTCAATTTGTACATCTTACACATTTTTCCTGTAGACATATATCATTATTTGTCAAATTTCAAAAACATACATACATAAATAGAAATTTGTGTCATATCTATCTTCTTCAGCTTTTTGACGATCATGTTTTTTCCTGTTTTAAAGATACACTTATTCTATGTAAACTAATAACCAAGTTAGAAATTACATAATATTTTGCACAGTGTCTAGCTATAAATTTGGTGTGTGGGCCATAAAAATCCAATTTGAAGGGTGTCTTCCAGCCAATGAGGAATATGAGTTTCTATTTGAGTTTCAGAAGTACTTAAAACATGTTATTCCTTACGTGAAAATGTTCATTGGTAATTTGTGTTATAGAGGTCTTCTGGATACAGAGATAAGGCATGGGTGAATACAGAATTTATTTTCAGATGAAGTCACATTCTTAATCTTTGAATTTCACAGGTTCTACAGATTAATATTTCTTTTAAGGTTTTGCTAGTCTATTGAAGATATTTCTTTAGAAAAGCAAATCATGGAACTTTCCTTAGAGCCTATAGCAAATTTCATGTATTTAAGAATACATTTATAATCACTGAAAACCAGAACTCAGATTTCTAGTTTCTGCATGGCCGTTCTGTGAAGCTGATTGTAGACTTATAAGATGGCAATTCCAAACAATTTCCAGGCAATACCTGTCCTAGGACCTGTCAATCTCAAAAATTAATATGTAGCATTTTTGAAGCAAGAAATGAGCTTTATTTTGAAGGTCATGTAAATTTAATGTTTACAATCATGAAATGTATATTACAGTCATTGAATACCTAGGAGTTTAATAAAAGGATGACTTGCTTTCCTCTTTCATACTATTTTTGATTATAAGTACTTAGTATCTTCATAGTGCTAGCTAGACCTGTATTGTAGTGCTTTCCATACTGGACCCAAAGTCAGCAATTAGAGAAAGCTGCTACTGTGAAAATTTTCATGTGCAAAGGAAATGTGGACATTTCTAGGGGCAAAGCAGTACAGAAACATGATCCATATGCATAAATGGAGTTTATGATATGCATAGGAGTTTGCTATGTACATATGAAGCAGTCTTGCTATTACATCTTCACCAGACTTTCTTTTCTTCTTGGCACTTGTCCAGCCTTAACAAACCTCTCTATCTGTTTCTCCTACAAGAGTTGTGCATCTTCTTTTGCCTTTTTCAATGAATGTGCATTGCCCAAATTAACACAGAAAGTAAACACTTTAGGCTGGAAGATAGGTTGAGAAAATGGTATTTACAGGATTGCAGAAGAGAAATCTCAAAATAAAAGACGTTACTCATAAGCTTAAGGTTACATACCTGTTTATGTACCTTGTCAAATACACCTGAGATTCTTGCCCTGCTGAAGAGATCAAAGCACATCAGAAAACTGCCTGCCAGAATCTTTGAAATACAGGCCCAAGTAGCAAGTGGGAGCTCTCTCGCTCCTTTATTCCCTTGCTAACAAGGACTCTCATGCTAATAAGGACTTTCACTCTGCAGACCCTGAGGCCCCTGCTTTCCTGCCTCTGCCCGGGTGCTGCTTCAGAGGTTCCCCAATCCATGAGGTACTGACATTAAATTTGTTCTTTGCCCTTAATCCATGGTTTTGTGGTTGTTCCTGCCTCCTGCCTGCATCAACTCACACACCTCTGTCTTTGATTAATGACTAGTTCAGTGACATGCTAACTCTAAGGAAAGTATTATATTTATCTACCTGATATTTAACCAAAATTTAATCCAACACAAATGTATGACAGTGCATAGGCACTCCCCTCAGTACTTATGGAAAAGCCTCAACTGAAAAAAGTTTAACATGAGATTAAATAAAAAGGAAGACCATTTACTGCCAAAACATTTTTTTCATCTGTGTAAAAGGTTATTGCTTAGTTATTACACCTCAGTCAAATTAGAGATATCAAAGCAAAGGCTTTTTTCCTTAGATCCTGACTTTTTGATTAAATGTTTCATGTATGTATGTGGGTATCCTGATTGTGGGTATGTGACTGTTTAAAAAATATTTTTTTTGCAATTTTCTGAAAATTTTCAGAAATGATGAAAATGTTTGTATTTATGAAGCACTGCTCCAAGGCGGCTAGACATATTATTATCAGCCCAAACTTTATTCCCCATATTCATTATAATTTGAAATAAATATACTCATTAAGTTTTCCTAAATTCTGTCTTCTGCCTGTTGATTTCCTGATCCTGGCTTTTTTATCCTACCAGCTTTTAAGGCTGTATTTTATTCCTTCTTGAGGAGATGGAGATTTTCAGGTATTTGCATAGCATATTCCCTGATCAGAGACTAGCTCCAGCTGAAATGTATGTCTTTATTTATCCAGTCAAGTTCTTATTATATCTGTCTGAAAATTGACAGAGCCACTCAACAGAGGCTGCAGCTGCCACGATATCAAATGTGAAGAATGAACAAGAGATGCATATTTAGTTTCTTTTGCCAATGAACAAGAATACAGAAGTGATCCAAGACAATCACTATAGCATTAGATAACAACTAGGTAACAAGTTGTGGAACAATGAACAATTGTGTGTGTGTATCAGCTTTGTGTACAAAGATACATTGATAATCACAAGAAAAATGTAGACTGTATCAAATCTACCACTCAGTAAAAATCTCAAATATGTGCATGGTACAGCGGTGGGTTCCAGAAGAATATTTTTCTAATTTTCAACTAATTTAGGCACCCCTTAGTACATGTAACACACTTTACTATCACCTTTATGTTTAACATGGACTATTCACAAAGAGATGGTTAGTAATTCATGGGCACAGCAAGGATAAGAACAAATTGTTTCACAAAACAGATAGAACTATGTAACAGTATAAAAAAAATTAATATTTTTCTTGGAATCTTTGACCTTTCTCTTATTTCAACAGTTACTTGAACCAGTACAAACAAGTGTTGAATTGGTGGAAATATACTACTTTTTTGGCTTCAGGAGATACAGAAAAAAAGCTGCTGCAAAATTCTCTAGGGACTTTCCTTTATATTGTTATATTATTTTGGTTTGAGCTCTGATAACACATCTGATACAGCTCTGATAATAACACTAGGTAGGTTTTTGAACAGGGTGATATTTATTCAGTCTAGGGAGTGGGGGGTGGGGTGGGGTGGAAACAGAGGTCACAGGAGATGAAGACTAAACTATTTCAAAGCCATCTTTGTGTTGCCCCATTAATGGTCCTCACTTATGTGCTTTAAGTTAGAAAAGAGATAGAAACTGCAACTAAACCAGTAAAAGCTATTAAAAAAAAATACAAAAAACTACTAAACATTAGTTTTCATAATCTCTGAGCAGTGCACTAAGATTGTGAAAAAACTGTTTATGTCAAATTGCCTCACTCCCTCAGGTTACCTCATTTCTACACAGAGTTTCATCTGAATTTTCAAAGACACAGTTTGAAACAAGTTTTGCCTTTTCTTCCTGGCTTAGGAAATAATTTGGTCTGAATTTTGACTGATAAGCAGATTTCACATTGAATGGATATCCTAAAACATTTTAAAAAAATCTGAGAAATCTCGAATCAACAGAAAATCACAACTCTTAAAGATCATAAGACATATTTCAGGCAAATTTTTGGAAATTTATAGAGTGTCTCTGTAGCAGTACCATAAACTATCTTGTACAAACATTAAAGCTGTAGAATTTTTTCTGCAAGAAGTCTACATATGAATATAGCGGAAAGAGAAATCTCTTTGAAGCTGCAATAAGTCTGTCAGATTTTGTAAATTGGCAAGTGTCGGACCTGGCCTTATTATACCTTATTAGAAGAAGACTTGATGAAAGAACATGTAGATGTTTCACAGAAGTGCTGTTTATAATTCAATAGGTGTCTTTTTGTTTTTCTGACATAGGACTAAATCAAACCACTTGTTCTCTAGGGTTCTTCACTATACCTGGGATGCAATTAAACAATAAGACTGACATTCATCTCACCTGCTTTAACATCTATGGTACAGATGTATCAGGCTCAGTAGAGGATTCCTTAATAGGGAAAAATAAATACTTTCAGCATGGAGTTCATCTAGTGTATTATAGATACATTAGAACCAACTTAATCAATAGTGTATTGATTTTAAGTTCTAAAGAAACTTCTGAAATTATTAGGAATGCTGATTTTCAGAGTCCTGGCCAACTTCTCAATTACAGCTTTATATGGTAAAGATATTCTTTGTGTCTTTATTATGTTCAGAGATGACACCTAATAGCCGTTACCAGTTTTCATGGAAACTCCCACTCAAAGTCATTAAAATAAACTTTTGCTTTTGTATCGTAGTTAATCAGATATTTGTAAATAAAAACTTAGTTTTAATTACTGCAGAATATTAATCCTTTCCTTATTGGCTTGTTCTGCTTTGATTTCTTCAGCTTGTGGGCAGGACAGAGAGGCACTCATATCAAGTGCTTAAGGTAATCTCTGACATATTATTGGAGAGAAGCTTAATGGGACCTGAAGCCAGAAACTTCTAAGCTGAGGAATACCAAACTTTATCTGTGTTACAGTTTTTTGATGGAGGAATTGAATTTTACCCTCTCTTCTCTTGGAATTCCTGTTTGCTTCACCTACATCTATCGTTAATTGGGTGTTTTGTTTTTCCCTTTGGTTTATTTTCTTTCAGATGATAACTGAGAATCTTTGATGTGCTTGTTGGTGATTTCTTGAGAAATTCAGAAAAAAATTACTTTTTTACATCTTAATCCAAAAAATTTAGGAGAACCATTGGAACTGTAGAAATTGTTATAAGAAAACTTACTAAACTTAATTTCTCTATTGTTGTAGCTGAGACATTGACCATTATCCAGAATACAGCACGTATCTTCAGCTATCTTTGTATGTATAAGTAGATAAAATTTATGGGCTTGGTATTCTTTTCATTTACACTGACACATAATTTGTCACTTCCTTTCTTTTGCAGAGCTACTTCTGATTTCCATCAAAACTTGTTTTTGCAAAAGAGGAAGGTAAATAATAGATAAGAAGACATCTAAAGTATTCAGTTCATGTAGTCAGCTAAACACTCCCTCTGTACAGTTATCCTGTAAGAGGTTGAACAGAGGGTCACAGTTCTGCATTCACCTGTTTTCTCCAAATGCTTAAACATTTTAATATTTTGAAGCAGAAATAAATAACTTTTTTTTTTCTTTCTTTCTGAACAATGCTGATTCAGGGATATAGAAAGAAGGGCTTTCTCAAAACCAAAAGAAAAAGGGAAAGCCAGAAACCAGAAAAGCTGCTCATCAGCAAAGCTAAATTTCAGATGGGAAGTATTTCCTCTAAGCTAATTAAGTTGTGCTGGACAATTTATCTAATTAAATCAGTGATGCTATAAAGAAAAATGAAAGCAGGATCAAAAGCATTAAAGAGTAAGGAATACTGTTCACAGTTCAGTTTTGAGATTATAAGAAAGCTGACATACCGGTTATAGGTTACTGTCAGGCAGGCATAGCCGTATAGACAAATGGCACTGCCAAAACTTAAATCTTCATGTCTTATGTTCCTCTTCAAAAGAAGTGTGATCAACTTCCTGTATATGGGGTAGGTGGTGTTCACATCTTAGCAAATTACAACACTGTGTCCAGAGATTCATCTCCCAGTAAATAACTTTATATTAGTCAATGCATATAGTACCTTACTCAAAAGAATTTATGCTTATAATTAGCTAAACATGCTAGACAGAAGGAAAATATGACCCAGATAACAGGTTGCTGTATTTCCAGTTCTTTAGGGAACTCCTCAGGTAAATCTTGGTCTGGGAATATCAGTATTTATCCAAATACTTCTAACTTTGCTAAAACTGACCAAGAAAAAAGGGAAAAGCACTGGAACCATTATAAAATTTCAATTTTTTGTATACACTGAACTTATGGTAATGAGGATATTTTCTTAATTGTTAATCCTTCAAAATCAGTCTTTGAAGAAACACATTATTGCTATCTAAGATTGTACAGTTTGATGTAAACTGAGAGAACCTTATTATTAGCAAATATTGGCTGTTAAGGTCTGAACCATTCTCAAGGATGGTGGCACTGGCTAATAAGTATAAAAAACTGTATGCTCCAGTTGCTGCACGAAAAAAGTCTCATGTTTCTACTACCCCTCTTACATGGATATAAGAGTGAGCCTTCTGTTGGAAGTGCAGTAAGCCACAACAAATCATTCTATGGTCAAGAGGTAGCTTGCAAAATGTCAACAGGTGTATATAGTTGAATTTCCTGTGTTTATTTCCATTTTTTAGCTGTTTATTTGAACCATTCTGAATCATTCTTTGTATTACACATTACTTTTTAATTTGGAAATAGGCTTTGATATAAGGGTATATTTCATTAATCGTGGTTCTGAAGATGTTTGAAGGGCATCCTCCTCATATAACTATTTTCTTAATAAGAAACATTTGATATATTTCACATTTGCATATATTTCTCCTGGCACACAAATCTATTATTCCAGAGCTGAGAAACAACTGCTGCTAATTCTGGGGATGAAAAGAATCTGCTGCTACTTTCTTTAATATGTCCTATAAAATCAGACAATTCTTGCCAAGAAATATTCTAACTTCAGTCACTTACTTTTATCTGTTTCAGATCACACCATAATCCAGTTTAGCAATTTGTTGCTTTTCTAGATATCACATTTGAGTTCTGTTGCCAATAGTTAAACACTCAGCTCTGATAACCAACCATACCCCATTTTTATGTCCTGTGCCCTTAGTTGATTTGATTGACCTTAGTGTAACTGAGGAAGATGATGACAGTGTAGAGAGAGGTCATAAGAATATATAAGCTAAAAAATTTATATTTTTATAGAACAAGTAGCTGGGTGCTTCTAACAGTGGTCTGCATCAAAAAACCAGATGCCGAAAGGCCAATATCTCCTCTTTTTGTTAGCCCTTATAGCCTTGTTCCTGCCTCTGTTCTTTAAACCATACAAACTGTGCTTATGATTTAGATTGGGTTATTTCTCAGATCTATGCAAAAAATCCAACTCCCTCTGCCTGACCAAACCCCTGCCCCATGATGTTGATTTTTTAAAGGAAAAATTGCTTTGCTGCTTTTGAATTGCTAACTGTCACACTTGTCATGAATGAGATGGATAGCGAGTATGACTGTACTAAAAATTACTATGTTTTCATATACTTAAAGAGATAAAGAAACCATATTGCCCAATGGGTCATTGAGGGCATGAACAGATACTTTTTTTTATTTTATATCTCTCTGGGTGCATTTTGTACTCTGATACTTTTATGAATATATGAAAGCTGCAGTCTCCATAAAGTCTCCTGTCTAGTTGTGTTAAGCTTCTTTCCACTGCAGCATTCCAGTTGCAGCCCATTCATTTTCATTGCTGGTGCTGCTGTGGCACCAGGATGACTAAGGATTTGCTTTTCCTGTAGCTAGCTTTCAGCATGCATAAATGTACTAAGAGACAGATTAAAGCCCCCTGCCATAAAACACAGAGTGAATTTTTTTCTGAAATAATAACAAATATATAGAATATATATATATAGAATGAGCACCAAATGCATGCTGGATTATTATTATACAAGAAACATGTCAGGTACTAAGAAATCAAGCCAAACACACTGATCTCCTGAAACACTTCTTCTGTAGAAATATTCTGAAAAATACTCTGGAATATTTGCTTTTTAATGTATTTTTGGTGAAAAAATTCTATTGCCCAGTCTTTGCAACAGACCTATACAAACAAATTTCCAGCTAGCCTTTTAAACCAAGCAGAAGGTAGTAGATTATCACTGTAGTAGTAGATTAAGGTTATTTGCAAATCTCTCTCCTCCATACTTTTGTTTTTGAGTAGATAATAGGTACCAACACGCCGGGAAAACAAGTACAAAGGAAAACAAAAAGAAAAGCTGTTCAGTTTAGATCTTTGCATTCTCATCATCCTATTTCACACCCATGTCCCCTAGAATATACCAACCACATCATACAGTCAATCACACCAGAATTTTCTTCAAACTGTCGTGAATTCTACAGTACTGGAAAGTGATTGTAAAAGAGGAGTAATAGTCTCCAGAGTGCTAAAGTTGAGCTGGTGATCTCATTAAGAGAGCTCAGCGATGGGTTTATCTTGTTGCTATCTAGGGCAATTTTTTATGTTAGAAAAACACAGAAGACAAGTTATTTAGAAGTAAAAGAGCTCAGTGCACTCTGCACATCAGAAATCCAATAACTATACTGGATTTCTTAAAAAATCTGCTAGGAATAGCACCAGTGAAAGTCACCATGCTTTTCAGAAGGTATACCAAATTACTAAAACATCAACTAAAAGTTGATTTTGGCCTATAGACACATCAAGTGCCACCTACAAATGAATACAAAATGACCTAAGAACACTTGTTAAATACACTTATATAACAAGATCTTCTTGCATCCCCAATTATTTGTTTCAGATCCTATTGCAATTTCCTTTTTTCTTGACAGGTAAGAAAAAAATTACAGGATGGAGAAAAAACAAATATAAACTGAATAGCATTCATCAAAGAGAAATTTGACAAATGTTGGTTTTTCATTAGCTTGAGAAACATTTATGAGGCATGCAGATTGGCTGTGAAAGTACTTAGAATTCATAAACATTTTCTGAATGCTCTGGATGTGTTACACAGAGATGACAGATTGTTTACATTTGCTGTTCAGTTCAACTGATCTTATGGTATTTCTGTTCCTTTACCGCCTGACAAATTTATTAGCAGAATAGTGAGTGAAAAAATAGCAAATAGCACACTAATTAACTACCTGGATTCACAAAGTATCTACCGAAATCTTAATGAGCCTTAGGTATTCAGTTACCCAATATTCACAAATCAAATACTTAGCCCTTTGAATAACAACAAAACCAAAAGAACGGAATCCAAACAGTATCTTCTCATCACTGTATCACTGTCATTTAAGCAGATCCTATGACTCAGCAAAATACAGACTCGAAGGCTCTGTGAAAATCTACATGTGTATTCGCATTATGAATGCAATTACATATATCTTAACCCATTTTTGCATTAACCATGATAGCTTCTTTAATGTTCTGCTTCTTCAAAGAGAACTTTGGATAGATATTTTTCTTGACAAGATTCTCTATTGCATAAAACAAATAGGTGCAAACACCAAATTACCTTGGATGTTTTTTTTTTTTCTCAGAACTGAACAAAAAGACTGCACTGAGAAAGAGTAACAACATTCCTGCAGGAAAGTAGGTGTTTTAGGCCCTTCAATACCAGGCATGCTATTTACTTTCAATTCTCTTCTGCAGCACGTCAATGGTTGAAAATAAAGGCAAGCATAGTTATCTGAACCTCTACATGAATCCTGAAACGCTGGTACTGCTGCAAATGGATTAGAAATTCTCTCAAAAGAAAGAATAGTAGAAGCAAGTCACACACAAAAGTTTTCACACAGTTATGAGACATATGGAAAGTACAAAATATCAAAGGTTCTGCACAATAGAGTGATTTAATCAACGTCAGTCTAACCAAGCATCTATATTGCCAGCTGGCATAAGTACAAGGAAATATTTTCCGTGTGGCAATTTTCTTTTTCTTTGTTTATTCTTACTTCAGAAACACGCGTTGTGGTGTTTGCATTTAATATATCTGAATGGCAGTTAAAAATAGGGGTAGACATGTTGAGATTTTGTCGTTAAAGCTTTCTGTAATGAAGTCTAGGTTAAGTATATTTCAGACTCTGTACTGATTTCTTAATTGGCAAACCTTCTCCTGCGGCTCAGTTTGCATAAGAGCATGGAGAAAGACATCCTTTTCCTTGAAGAATTCCTCTGGAAATACAGATACACCAAAAACCTTGTAGGAAATTTTAGTACTCAATGAAATTGCATGAGGCTACAAAGAAACAGCCAGAGTTCCACTCCCCAAAGTTGCTTCAACAGAATTGTCAACTCTTTTGCTTCAAGGAACAGTTTTTATTACAATACTTTATTACCTACTAGTACTAATCACTTTTTTCTGTATTCCCCATGTCTCTCTCTCTAAATATATACACTATAATTGCAAACCATAGCCTTTGGTGTTGTCAGAATTGTTACTCTCTCTGCTCCAAGAACATGGGCAGGCTTGATGCACTTCTCTCCTACTTCCAGAGTGTCCTGTGTCTACAGTGAGCAACTCCTTCCCTCTCTGCTTTAGTACTCTATTCCTGCAGGAAATTGCTGAACTGCAAATCTTTTGACTAAGACTCCAATGATTGCTCCCTGACCCGTTCCAGTAAAATGGGCTTAAGTAATACACAACAGAAGACCAAATTGGAGCCACTATGGACCCTCTCTGTCTCTTGCCCTATGGCCACACGGGTGTTCTCTGTCCTTTGTGTTGGTGCTCACCCTTCCTATATTTTTAAGTTTTGTCAAATGTAACTGGTTCTAAATGAACACAAAGTAGCACCAGTGCTGAAACCAGGGTGGAGACTATGGCATGCTGGGATCCAAAGCAGCAGCATAAGCAAAACTGATTTAGGATGACTCAGACTACCACGACCCAGCATTGACCCATCTGATTTTGACTGATATGAAAGAGGGACTCGCCACAGGAGAAACTCCTCCAGCAGATCTGTAGCAATCAGCTGCACCAGGCTTGGGGATAATAAACTACTAAAGAAGTTTTAGCCAGAAGAGGGTACCTATATATTATTTAAACTTACCTAAAGCAGGAGAATACAAAACAGCTGTAAGAGTTAAAAACACATCTGCTGAAAGACTTCAGCTTCAGTATTTATTTCCTGGCTCATTCTCTTTGATTTTTTCTCTGCTTTGGATGAAATACACCACAACTTCTGATATGCTGTAGAAAACAGAAGTTGGGAAATTCTGTCATTTTCTAAACACCCATGGATACCACAAACTTGTATTGTTTTAGTGTGTGCCCTGAATTTGATGAAGCCTGCCTGAATATATGATTTGGTAACTTGGTTGTGCTCTGAGAATCAAAAGTGTGAGCTTTGCTTTGTGTGCCTACAGTGCAGTCATTACGTGGATGTGTAAAATACTATAAAACTACTAAGCCATAAGAAAATTCTTTTACAGAAACAAAACACATTTTTTTCTTACTTTGCATCTTTAGGGCCAAATCTGTTTTTCATCCTGCTCTTCTAAACAAATGGACTTCATAATTTGGGGAATATGGCCAGAAATGTCACAAATTCAACATGGACAACTGCTTCACAAAGGCAATTTTCTGTGAAAGAGAAAGAACTGATGCTCCTGAAATGAGAGCCATCCAACCCAAATCTCTACCAAGATTCATAGTTAGATCATTTTGCCAGATCTAAATCCTGAAAGAGCTTTTTTTTTAAAAAAAAAAAAAGCCAAAAAAAGCCTAAACAAAAAATAACAAAACCCCTTCACAATTTTCCCTACAGCCACTGTAAATTATTGCATCTGTTATCCAAAAGTTCCAATACTAATCCTCCAATCATAAGGATGTAGCTTGAATATTAGGAAGTATAATTGTTGTAAAGAACAGTTAAAAGTCCTGAACTTTGTCAAGACAGTAACGTTCAGATTAGTATGAACCTTTAGTTCGTTTACAATGGGGTTTAACGCTTGTATAATCAGTCTCTCTTGTGCTAACTCCCCTCAGCAAGCAACACTTCATGTCCTCATCCAAGGTAATAAATGCTTCATTTGAAGAGGATTATCTCCTCCCTCTCCTCTTCTGCTTTGCCTCAACAAAGCAGGAGGTGGAGAGAAGGAGGGAGAGATAATCTGTTTAGCATGCAACACTTCACACCTGCGAGGTAAGTAATAAATGCTGCATTCCAGGGGGATTAGTACAGTAGTTCTTGTTTCGAGTGGAATAAAATATTTTTAGATGGTGGACCAAGCCCTTGGGACTGAAGTCCAGCTAGGGTTTTGCCATTTAATTATTTCTTATATACCTGATGCATCTGTAGTTTTCTGAGTAAGTCAATGAAAATATAGAATGGAAATAAAAAAAGCCAATTTTGTGGGTTTGTTTGTGTATGTGTCATGAGAAATACTAAGCATGTTGGTAGGAACCAACGATAATGAAATAACATTCTATGATTTTAAAGATAAATATTCCACAAAAGGAAAGTGAGATGCAGGGGAATATTCATGAAACCCACATCCCATGCAATGAATGGTCCCTGGACTCAAGATATCTTGAAGGAAATTCCTGCTAGTCAGTATGATAGTATCTTCACCAAGCAACTCAGCAATCCGTGACATGCTCTGTCTGCAACTGACATGTATGGTCATGCTTGCCTTTTTCTGATCTTCCCATTGTATTTTATTGCGTAGAATACAGTATCATGTTCATTATACTTTACATAGTATAAAGCTGATATATATTTTTGTATTATATTTTAGTTTTTCTGTCCCAAATTGCTTTTGTGGGACTTGTAGAAGTGGATCTAGTCAACAAAGGGCAGGGGCAGGAGTGGGGGAGGGAACCTGGAAGCTCCAAACAATAGAAGGACCATGGTCTCTTATTTTCTTCTTTTTTCATATTTTCTGTTACCTTGTTCTATGTAACTTGAAGATAGCATTAGAACTAGATTATATCACCTATGCCTTTCTCCACATCTTTCTGTGCTGCTTGAACACAGACATTGGGTGGACACCAGGCAAGAAACCACAGGGCATCTCAAGTGATATCAGATGCCTCTGTTTATCTGTCTGAATCATACTTAGTTATATATATGGTAGGTTTCAAACTGAATTCCCATTTTTCCCTAGACTTGCCCTAATCTGGGCAAAGAACACAACCATTCTCTTCAAGACAGCCATAGATAAAACAGGCAATCTATTACCTTTCTTTTGCCCAGGGTGAATAGTCTTTCCCTTCCTTGGTCAAAGATGTTGTGTGAAAGTCCATAACATCCTCAGGCCTGGCAACAATCTCAGATGCAGGACAGCTGAGAGATTCCTCTTGCTGGAGAGGTCTCAGGTAGCCTCTGTATGGCTCACTTAGATTCAAAGCTACCTCAGGAGCTCATAAATTTGAAGTTTTTACTTCAAGGTTTTACTCCAGAATCACAGAATAGTTTGGTTTAGAAGGGACGTTTAAAGACCATCTAGTCCAACCTCCCTGCAATTGGCAGGGATATCTTTAACTAGATCAGGCTGCTCAGAGCCCTGTCCAACCTGACCTTGAATGTTTCCATGGATGGGGCATCTACCACCTCTCTGGGCAACCTGTTCCAGTGCTTGACCACTCACATTGTAAAATATTTCTTCCTTCTATCTGGTTGAAATCTACCCTCTTTCAGTTTCAAATCTTTGTCCTATCACAACAGACCCTGCTAAAAAGCTTGCCCCCATCTTTTTCACCTTGAGATCTTCTCAGAGCCTTCTCTTCTCCAGACTAAACAACCCCAACTTTCTGAACTCTCTCCTCTCTCTCTCTCTTGCTCTTTGGAGATTGTTTGGAAACTGTTGTTTCTGTCCAGACATGATAAAGTGCCATGGCCCTGGTAAGCTCTGTTACAGTTCATAAAAGCTGAAATCTTAAGAGGAAAGCTATGTAAAAGGATTTTTTATATCACTTTGTAAAAGGGGAGGAGAAAACATGAGTGAGACATTTTTCATGAAACTTTAGGCACAGTACACAACAACAAAATAATAAGTGCTTTGTTGTTGTTTTTTTTAATTTTACTGTCTCCTTCCACAATATTGGAAAAGAGAGATGTACAACAAAGGCAAAACAGTTAAGATCAAAACCTTTTGTTGTTATCTTTAACTCTCACCTTATAATTATCTGCACAGGGAAGTTGTACCATTAGCTAGCACACCTAACTTTGTCCCTTAACTTTGCTGAATGTAAGATGCTGGGTCAGTTAATTTGAGCTACAATAAACAGGTAAAAATTTTATGATGTCACAATGCCTGGAGGAATATAAGGAGGATCATGCATCCCTTCTAGTTTCTATTAGCCTTGCCATACTGACTGTGCATTTTTTTATCTAATTAGTGAGAAGAACCATTATTTATACTTAATACAGATATATTCTTAATTCTGTAATTCTTGATGGAAAGGGCCATAATTCTACCTGCTATGGCAGAATTAGTCAAGATAAGAGTATCGTAAAATAATATATTGTTGCTGTCATTTCCCTACTCACTGTCATTCTGTCTGGGAGACAGAAAGCATTCCAGATGCCAATTCAAATACTATTGTCAGTTATTAACATTTTGCTTTCTGTTAGAAAAGAAAATAAATAAATTTAAACAGTAGATAACAGTAGATGTATTATTCTATATAAGTATAGAATAATAAATACCCTAAGAAAACAAATTAATGTTACTTGTCCTGTCTCTTCCCTTCCAAAAAGTTTCAGGGATGTATATCTAGAAGAACATCATGTTTCCAAAGCCCATAATACAGACAAGCATGCTCAGAATTCATGGTTAAGTTCTGGTACTATATTCTCACTGTACAGGACATGAATTGAAAGACAATCACGAAACAAACACAAAAAAATAAAAAAGGTCCTCTGAGAGCTGGAGAAGAGAGAGAACACACAAAGTTTGTGTTTCCTTTTCTTTTGTTGGTTTCACTTTGTTCTCTATATTCAACGCTAGGGAAGATATATGCAACATGGATTGCTGTTTATAATAATCACTGTAATTGAAAGTGAATTAAAAGGAAAGCTGGCTATTACATTATCAAGTTTATGAAACTACTCTTTCTGAAAAGATGGGAGAAAGTAAAACATCTAGGCAGTATAATAAAAATTGCAGATGAAGACAGGTCTATAGTCGGTTCTAATGGAGTTTGTGAGGAAGTAAGATGGCATTTGATCACGGGAAGATGATTTAAGATGATATTTTAAACTGCATGTTAGAAAATCCAGAAAAGTATAATGGAAACTTGAAAAATGCCAATAAATAAAAGGTTACAGCACATAGGTCGTATGACCACAGCACAGCCAGATAGCAAGACATCAGGATGTTACAAAGTGCTAGTGTGGAGGAAGAAGATATGGTTTATGATGGTATGTATTCTAAGTGTCTTTCAAAGAAAAGAAGAGCCACTAATGATAAAACTATAATAAAGGCCTTTCAAGTACTGCATGAGATCTTAAAAATGTCCCCCAAACTGAAGATTTTTTAAATGTATCTGTCTGTTTCTCAACAAAATTGATGCATTAGCTGCCCTAATGCACATGCTGCCAGATGTGATAAAAGTATAAATTCCACTATTTATACTTATTAAATATAAATTTAGCTGATTATTAGTGAGAGATGACAGAATAAAATTCCAGTCAAGGTGTCATATAAAAAGGAAGTAATTTTGCAATCCAATTTCTTCAAGTCAAAAGATTTGACAGAAGTTTCCCCTAAGTACAAGGCTCAACTAATTGATTTTTTTTTTAAATGAAACTAACTATTTCCCAGTGGCAGAATCATCAGACTCATGTACTCAGAAATGCAAGAGCATGTGGGTGGACTCTAAAATGTAGTAAGTACCTAATGCACAAGCCACCATGGCAGACAGTGATAAATACTAATTAAAAAAAACAACAAACAAACCCCCCACAAAAAAAATCACAACCAAAAAAAATCCCCAACAATACCAAAACAAGCAAACTATTGCCCCTTAAAAAAGCAGCAAAGGAAAAAAAGTGGTTTAAAATCTAGATGATAAAAATAATGTGAGCAAATTACAATGATCAATTAATTGTGTATAATTATCCAGCTCTTTGCAGAAATTCACAAAACTAGTTCATTTTCTTAGTGCCTCTAAGGCTGCTGTCATGTATTTATATCTCCTGTTATTCTGAAAGATTCTATAATAAAAATCTCTGATATGACTAAATGACAGTAGTCATAAAATTTTGATAATTTTCTGTCTGCCAGCAGGGTTGTGTTAAACTGTATTATATCTTATCATTTCACCAAAAAAAAGAAAAAAATCTTAATTTTGAACAGCTTTTAAAATAGCATAGAAATTATAAATGGGAAATGTATACATATATGAATGCAAATACTTATAATAGGACATATATACTCACATTCATGCATGCATGAAGGAATACATACATATAAATATAGACAAGCACACATTTTTAGTCATTTCTCTTGCTGTTTTTTCCTGACAGTGTTTACTGTGACTTTTTCCAGTCTAGGTTTAAACAACTCAAGTCAGGCATCTCCTGCTTTTTTTACCTAAGGAAATGAGTGTACTTATTTACCTAAGTAAATAAGTGAATTATTTTTAAAACCTCATCCATAGTTGTAGGTAAGTAATTCCATATTTAGGAAGGATGTTGTATTTGGAAATGCTACCCTTAGTCTTTATTTGTGAAGTAGTTGCTCTTATGTAGCGTACATTTACAGAGATGAATTATTATCTCTCTAAGTGGAAGGTGGTGGACATTTCTGCATTTCATATCTATCACCCATTGTTGTGTTATTTAATTAATCTCCTCTCCCAGTGCAAAGCAAGCCTTATTTATTGAATATGAGCTTGCAACCTTTGCTTGCAAAGGGCACAATGAAACATGTCTTTAATTGGCCGCTTTGACTTCATTTTAACCAATTACTGACTGGTTTTATCCTCACCACTACCAGAAATACATATTTTCACATAATTATCTTTTCTTTCTCTTTATTTAATCAAAATTTAAAGTGACAAAATGGTACGTTATATCTCCTTGCATTCACATACAGTTAATTCTCCATAACCCCCCCCCCCCAAAGTTGATTTTACTATTATTATGTATTAACTTCAAGTGTATTATAATACACTTATGTAGAGAAATATTGAGTTACACGCTGAGAAAAGAAAGGCCTGCTTTTCCAATCTAGTAATCCAGGACAACCAGTGAGACAAAGAGTTGTTTACAAAAGTCTTTGTGATCTCAAAGCATTTTTGGAGCCAGCTTAAGGTCTGAGTAGAATATAGATAAAAATGCCTGAAGGGAATTTAACCCATTTTTATTGAGCTGTTAATAAAGACCAGAGACCAAGTAGGAAAAATGCAACAGGATTTGAAACATAATATGGTTGGACTCAATGATCCCAAGGGTCTTTTCCAACCTAGATGATTCTATGATCTGTGGGGAGAACAGCCAAAGAAAAGAAGATCTAACTAAGACAGGAAAATACATTGAATTAAAAGCAAATAAGGTGAGTTACTAGAAAAAAAATGTTAGCTCTTACAGAATGAAAAAAGCAGAATTAGACAAAGATAAAAAAAGAACTAATGGGATTAGAGACAGAGATGTTGAGAATACAGAAAAAAAAATGATCCTATGGTGTTGGGGGGAGAAGAGTTCTAGTGGTGGGAACAAGGGATTTTTGGTGTGAAGGAACAAGGTGATGAGAAGGTGAGGGGGCAGGGAAGCAAGGTGAAGCAGGGCTGCTGGTTGCATCGTGGCGGGGAGAGGAGGAGGCACAGGAGGAATGCTTGCTGCTGACAGGTGGGCAGGAGAGAAATCTGTAGGTGAACATGGAAAGTAAACAACCAGGACAAACAGAAGGAATGATGGAAGTAAAAAGGAAGTAGCATATTTTGGATGTTAATTGGCAAAAAGCATAAATCATCAGGGAAAGGAATGGAAGGAAGTAGTGCAGTGAGTAGGGCACCTAAAAGATAAGGAGGAAGAATTGCATTATGTTTGGGCACCAGTGCTCAATATTTGCCTGTATTCAGACTTTCTCTTTTACCCAACAAAATGGTTTTGCTGTCCTTCATACTCAAAAGGCAAGTTTCCCCAGGCTCTTCTGCCTCTTGGAATGCTGAAGAAGCTAGTGAGCTTGAGAGACAGAAATCCTGTCATTTTATAAGACTAGTAAAGATGATTAACCAGATCTTTTACTATACTAGAAACTTAGAGCTAGCAGCATTCAAACGCATGTGATTTGTTTATGAACTACTCTATACCTCTCTGTTCTACTTTGTTTTCTAGTAAGAACATCCTTGTCATGGAATCTTGCTATTTAATACTGATATAAATATGCAGCACTGTTTTTTGGGATATTTATATGATGACACAAAACCACTGTAATTATGCTCTTCATCTTCTCAAATGATTTATTATCTTAGCAAGAGGGAATGGCACTTAAAGTAACATTTAAACAGAAAAAATATATCTAAATTTCCACTTCACATGTAAGTCAAAGTAATCATTCAAAGCATAAAATCTGAAATAAAAATTAAATGCAAAGGCAGTCTAGATACACTCATAGATTAATATTTAAACGGCTTTCTCTGGATCTTAAAATAGAATAATATTAAAAACAAGTTTAGACTGAAGAGAAACATTCTCTGTAAACATTTGAATATTTCTTATATTGTGGCAATGTTTTCAAGTAGTTTCATTTTCATTGTTATGACAGTGAATACAGAGGAAATGAGTGTTATGCAAAAGCTCTGCCTCTCTGAACACTTGCAGTTTTTTTGATGTGTTTAAGGGTATTTATTATTTGCAAAAGTTGTTAAACCAACATCAGAAACTAATTGTTTTGCAATTTCATACAATGTTGTGCATTATTTTTTTAAAAGACTAATGGTTTTGTAAAGAATTAAAGCCCAGATTCCCCAATTTTATCTTATGCATTTTTTTTTAATTTTTGGCATGGACAAAAATCATAGTTTTACTTCTGTCTGTGAGTAATCAGGAAGCTTGTAGTTATGCAACTGAAACTTCATTTTCATGTTTTTTCTTTTCAGAATGAATTAAGCACTGTTACTAAAAGTAACAGAGTTCTTAATGCAAGATAAATAATCCTATTAAATTATATTTTGCTTTACTGTATGTAAGTCTATATTATTTGGGATGTGGGGGTAATTAATTTTGTTTATACATCAATGCATTAGATGTTACTTTTATTGACCCTGTGCACTTCCATTTCCATAAAATATGCAGTCTTGACTGGCATATTACTACATGTAAAATGCTTGGACCCTTTTCAGTTTTGCACTGAATTGCTGATGTCACCCTTGGACTTCAACACAATTCAGTATTCTTCCGTATTATTCAAGAGCTGTACGAAATTGTTTTGCAAGCAGTCAGAACAATATAAGCAGAATTCTTCAGTTAATCACAAATATTGCATTTCTTTTCCATTCAACTGAAATAGAATGAATGAATGAATGAATGAATGAATAAATAAAGAAATAAATAAGCCCACAAACATTATTTTGCTGTTACATTGCCTAGCCAAATTCAGCATCTGTGTGTAGAATAGCTCAAAGCCCAAATGTGATAATAATAAAAAATGAAGGAGAAGCTTAAACACTTACTCTGGAACATGACTTTTAGTGAAGATCACCGAATATCAAATTCT
Organism: Scolopax mira; assembly: GCA_004320125.1. Lineage (NCBI taxonomy): Eukaryota > Metazoa > Chordata > Aves > Charadriiformes > Scolopacidae > Scolopax > Scolopax mira. Next base: position 82,615 of record BJBW01004891.1, read on the forward strand.
GTCAACTCCAATTTGGAATCCCTTCTACTTCCATGCTGTCTTAGAGTACCAATAAGGCCATGACAATGAAAGATTTTCTTCCATCTGAAAGCAACCAGAAGAATGCAGCTGAAGTATGTGCTATGGCAAAGTGCAATTTTCTGGCATCTTGTTTCAATAGCTACAAATTGGTTCATTCTGTGTTAAAGCTAAAGTAGTCTCATTAATGTGATGAATCTAATTCAGAAGGTGACAATGAAAACCTTCTAGTCCTCTGCTTCAGGCAGAGTTGTTAGGTATTTCTTCACCTTTGAGTACGAGGGAAGGCAGTTATGCTTCCCTAGAGCTGACCCATGCTTATCTGTATTTTTTTGTCTTGATACTCAGAGTCCATTATTGGACTAGCCCACCTACCAGATCAGCCACTTTCCTTTCATGTTATTAAGTTCCATTATAGATGTATATCCATGTCACTAGAACAATGCAACTGTCACTATTCAGAAGGCTTCTTTCAGGCAGAACTTAAATTAACTGTGCCCAAACTACTGGATTTGCTTTTAGTTAGAAATAACCACAGGCTCCAATGTCCAGGACAAAAAAAAAAGGTCATAACTCATCTTCCCAGTTATTTTCCTTTCTGAGTAATGTTTTGTGAAGCAATCAAATATCTCCCTACATTTAAAGTGAAAATAATGATTTAAAAGCCTCTATTACCATTTTACAGAATCTGTCTTTGAGTGCCATACACTGCTTGTGGCGGAACGATAAGAGCTTCATCACAGACAGCCCACATTAGTGCTCTGATTAAAAGTCTCTCTTTTGTCTCAATTTTCAGGACCTTTTCTCCACAATAAACTGCTATCTTAAGAAGTAGCCCTCTGCTGCAATCCCCTTTAGAATTGTAAGAGCTGTATAATGCCATCCATCAGCCGATTGTCTAAGTAAAGTAAAATTCGTAACAATAGTCATTAGTAGATGATGTAGAGTCTCTTTCTCCTCTCACTTTTGAAACTCGAATTCCTTTGAAAGCAATTTTTTATTGTGCTTTATGTTGTGACTAGGAGAATGCAGTTCAGCTAGATTACTGCAAATCACTGTTTTCAAAGCTGAATGTGAAAACAATACATACCCTTCTGATGATACAGAGTGTGTCTGCTCTGCCTTCTCTTCTTCCAGCCTCTCAGCATTCACCCTGACTCAATTGCTGGTGCAACATATTCAGTCTGCGTACTGAATATAACCGCTTAATGAGAGTTACTCTGTTAGGTAATGGAGTGGTTCAATAGGTATAAATAAAGCATGGGGATGTCCTAAATGGACCTTGCTAAGGGTGTGATGAGGAAGCTTCAGAATATTCTGTGTCTCGCCAAGTGTAGATACACTTGGGGCAATCTGTAGATGGCAAAGAGTTAGCTGTTGCACTGCAAATTACAGCCTAGGTTACCTGTATTCTCCACAAATTGTTAAGTCTGTATTTTACCAGCCAGTCCATGGGAACGGGCTCCAAAGAAAACATGGCATGCAAATTAGCTGGACTACAGGAAAACACCTTATATATGAAGGCAAAAAAATTATTGTTAGTCCAGTTGTCTTGACAGAATAATAAATTAATTATTATTAGTTTCAAGGATTACAGAGTTGGAAGGGACCTCTAGAAATCATCTAGTCCAATTCCTCTGCTAAAGCAGGAATGCCTAGAGCACATCACTCAGGGCTGCATCCAGGTGGGTCTTGTAAATCTCCAGAGAAGGGGACTCCACGACCTCCCTGGACAGCCTGTTCCAGGGCTCCATCACCCTCACTGTAAAGAAGTTTTTTCACATATTTGAGTGGAACTTCCTATGTTCCAGCTTGGCCCTTGTCCTATCGCTGGAAACCACTGAAGAGTCTGGCTCCATCATCTTTCAACCCACCCTTTAGGAACTTGTAAACATAGACAAGGTCTTCCCTCAATCTTCTCTTCTAAAGGCTAAATAACCTCAGCTCTCTCAGCCTTTCCTCATAAGGGAGGTGCTCCAATCCCTTAATCATCTTGATTGCCCTATGTTGTACTCTCTCCAGTAATTCCCTGTCCCTCTTGAACTGGGGAGCCCAGAACTGGATGCAGTATTCCAGTTGTGGCCTCACCAGTGCAGAGTAGAGCGAGAGAATGACCTCCCTCGACCTGCTGGCCGCACTTCTTCCTATGCTGCCCAGGATTCCATTGACCTTCTTGGCAACAAGGGCATATTGCTGACTCATGGAGAGCCTGCCATCCACCAGGACTCCCCAGTCCTTTTCCTCAGAAGTACTTCCCAGAATATCCACCCCTAACCTATATTGGTGCCTGGGGTTCTTCCTCCCCAGGTGCAGGACCTTACATTTGCCCTTGTTGAACTTCATTAGGTTTTTTTTCCTCTGCTCAGCCCTCTAGCCTGTCCAGGTCACACTGGATGACAGCACAGCCCTCTGGAGTGTTGGCCATCCCTCCCAGTTTGGTATCATCAGCGAATTTGCTGAGGATACACTTCGTGCCCTCACCTAGGTCATCGATGAATATGTTGAACAGGACTGTTCTGAGTATTGACCCCTGGGGGACGCCGCTGGTTACAGGCCTCCAGCTTGACCCTGCTCCATTAATAACAACCCTCTGAGTCCTGTCATACAGCAAGGACTAAATCCACCTCACTGCCCCCTCATCTATCCCACACTTCATTAATTTTCTAATGGGCATGTTGTAGGAGACAGTGTCAAAAGCCTTGCTGAAGTCAAGGTAGATCACATCTGCTGCTCTCCCCTCATCCAGCCATCTAGTTATAACATCATAGAAGGCTATCAGATTGTTTGAACATGATTTACCCTTGGTAAATCTATGTTGACCACTTCTAATAACTTCTTTAAATTTTAATTATAGTAACACTCATAATCCAAATTACCTAATTATTACAACTCATTCCATATAATGATAAAAGCTGATACATGCAAATCTCACTCTTATACTGCTCCTTTGAGTCCTAAAGTTGTCCTCCCAAAGTCATGTTTCCTACTGTAGGGAAGGTGAGGCATGTACTATAGCATCTCTTCACTGGGAGAAGTATACTGTTGATGTTGAAAGAAGGGGCATGCTGCTGGGAGAGCTGCAGGAAAAAACAAGTGGTAGAGCTGTACTAAGGCATCTAGGAGATGGAAAGAACTCTCTTGCTTGGTGTCTGAAGGCTGTCTTGCATGAAGGAACCATTAAGTTTTGTTTCATTATTCTGTCCCTGGTTGGGAGCCTTCTTTTCCTGTTTTACCTGTAGTTAGAGTGACCACTATCAAACTATGAGCATTTGTGAACTGAATAACTTGTCAGAAAGTGGGGAGAACTATTGAATGAATTTCCTGAAAGTGGGGCACTGCAGTTTGAGCATATGGCTTAAGAAGACTGAGAAGAATCAGAAGAGGGATTGTTCTTGTGGAGAATAGGAGTGGGTATTTCCCACCAGGGTCAGACCACATAAGCGCAATGAAGGCAGTTCTGCCAAAATTATTGTTCATAAAAGTCCACAGCACATCTGAATTCAGACCATATTTAGATGCTACTGTTGCACTACATGTTTTAAGTGGTCTGGCAGAAGAGTGGGGATCATGAGTGGAAGGTTATGGATGTCTATGTCACATGAAAAGTATTGTCCAGTGAGATTGGTGGTTCCAGTAGCGACCTATTTTTCTTCAGTGCCTCGTTGTTCTTCAAGAAATGCCTGATTAGACAAAGATTGTTTATCACACAAATCATGCTTGTCATCGTGTGGAAGCTTGGCAAGCCCTTCATACTGCTAAGGATATGGTAGATGACTATGTTGAAAGGAGGGACAGGATAGGAGCTGTTTCTGGAGTATTTTTTCCACTCTTGACCCTTATATGGTAGCAGAGACCATCCTCTGTTCTAAATAAGTTTTAAACAGGCTTATGTGTTTAGAGGTATTTGACCCCTTCTGTCTTTCCCTTTACTGCTTCCATCAGCACAAGTATCTATTTGATAGTTTGTTAGATAACTATTCACACTCATGTGCTGTAGACAGCATCGGAGCAAAAAGTCTCAGTAGTAACTCTAGAGCTCGCAGCGAGATATGGCTGCCTGCTGTACATGGCAAACCAGTGACCATGTGGTATGGGCTTTTGTGGGCTCTACTTACCCTCTGCCATGGACTGCCTGGCCATTAAGATCTCAGCAGTACAGGGAAGGATGTCTAAAGTAATTTCTGATCCAAGGCCTGCAGTAAACTACCTTCAGTTTCTTTCATTTGGATCAATATTAGTTCTCAGTTAGAATGACACCTCTTATGTATGTTTCCTGTATAGTGAATGCACATAAAGCTTTCTGAATGCTAAACCATTTGTATGTTCTTTGCAAACATTCAAAACGACATGCATTATCTCAGATTTGCTATATAGGTAACTATATGTATGAGCACCTAAAACTCCTATGTATGAGCACCTAAAACACCTGATATGATAGATGTGGATTTAACCAGGGAATGAGAAAGCTGTTTCACAGATCACCAGCCATGGCCTTTCACAGTAACCTGCAAGTACCGAACATGACATGATTGCTGTAGAAAGTGCAGTTTGCTAGATAGCTTTGAAAGACTGTAGGGTGACAAAAGAGAGCAAGGTCTGGCAGAGTTATATCCATATTACCAACCTTTATACAGGTTATACAACACCTACATATTATACATGTGGGTGTAGAACTGGAGTGTTATTAGTCTCTTCATTACATGCAAATTTCTTCATTCATGATGGCAACTGGAAAGCACCGATGCAAAATTCAAATGTGCTCAAACAAGTAGAGGGTGTTGATGGTGGGGTTGAGGGAAAGGGACAAGATGCAAATGCAGAGCTGGGAGTAGAATACATGACAGCATAAATATACTCTGTATGAATACAGCCTCCTTGTATGAATACAGCCTCCTTCCAACTGACAGTAAAGGAACATGCTCCTTTACTTAAAAAATCACCAGGAAGACTGCCATTTCATTTCATTGTGCTATGTGACAACAGGAATTTTTCAGTGGCTTGTGATTCTGTTCAGACTGTTCAGCATCTGGTTACTGATGAGATCAGAGGACTGATTCTTGGATGTACAGAGCACTCAGAAAAGACTTCATAAAGCACTCCTCACTTCAGAGTTTTCCTTTCTCTTCACTCTGTTGGAAGGGTTATGACTATAAATTGCATCAGTTAAAGTTTTGCCTAGACTAAGCGCATATTATTCATTCTTACAGCAACTCTTCTGTGAAATCAATCTAAAGGTAAAATGATTTGATGAGATGTCTTCATGTTTAAAGCCGCTTTTGGTGTTTATTACTTGACATTTTTAGGGGTCTTCCACATTCCTTTGTTCACTGGTTGAACGGACGTTGGATTCATCCCCCACCTCCCACAATTTTTAGTTATACAAGTAATGGCAAACCCCAGGGTTAAAGTTGATGGGTTCTAGTCAGGTCGCAGCTTCAGTCCCTTCAGGAAAGCATGCAAAGTCTGAGAAAAACTGGAAAAGAACAGAGAGGTGATAGCATGGCTGAAGATAATACTAATTAAAGTGTTTGACATTTCTTCTTAGAGATTGTTTTAAGTGGCCATAAAGTCACTGCTAAGAATTAAACTGTTTTTCCAAGGTAGAGCACTGATTAAATTCTGCCTTTTGTGTGTGACCTACATCAGTTGTCTTTATCTGCATTTACATGGAAGGCAGCTGATTACAGAGTTGTCCTCCGCTCCCTGAGAGGTCAGTGAAACCAGACTCCACTGAAGCTCACTCACTGGTAACATCCATATTGCTGTTTGCAGTTCTGTAGAGAAAAACCATAAAGCTCTTGCATTAAAAATTCCAGAATAATGAAGAACAAGTTGATAGTTTTGTAGGCTTCTAACCCATTGCATCCTCCCTGAGCCCTGTAAGATCTAATAAAGCAGGAAACAAATTTGCCTAGGAGGCAGAAAATAAAAAGTTAATGTTTGATTTTTATCAAGGCAAAAAAGTTACAAGAAATGTGTTAATAAATTCTTCAATAAGGGACTTGCTGTTTTGTGTATTCATTAAATACCTTAAAAGGAAAGTCGATAGAGAAGCAGACACTTGCAGAGCAATGAATGTGACTTGGAACCAGAGACAACTGGGGAATTTTAGAGATCTACATAATAGATATGCAAAGATAACAGGATATCAATGAGATTTGGTATCAATGAATTCTAAGTATCTCTCACTGCAGGGGAAAAAATGAAGGGCTTGTATGCTTTAGAAAGGGATATTATCTATCACTTTTCAAAATGGATCTGGGAAAATGCAGAAATCTCACTTCACTCAATGTGCAACCAGTAGGAAAAATGCAAAGTTCTGTTAAGAATGAAGTATTATCATGCTATCAGAAATCAAAAGCACTGTCTCATTTGCATTGCAATTGTGCACTGAATACTCATCAGAAATACGTCTGTATGAAATGAATGGTTCTGAGAAGGGTGACAAGACCATGAAAAAACTTTCTTATAAATGGCTACAGTACCTGGCTTTTTTTTTTCCTTTAGTAAAGACATAAGTAAAAGAAGCATTAGAAGTGTTTTAAACACTGTAATAAATACTGCAATAAACACTGCAATGAAAAATTATTGATTCAAGAGCATTAGTTCATGCATTTTCTGAAGAAAATTCTGTCACTTTTCTCTCTAGTACTCATGCTCATATCCTTTGTCCTGCTGTGTCCTAGAAACTGTTCCAGTTTACCCACATGACTATATTTAACTATACCTGAAAAGTATTTGAATGAAGCCTATGTGTAGATGCACACTTAATGCTGCAATCTTGCTTTTTATTTGAATATTTTACTATCATTGATCCTTCCAGATAAAGGCTTATGCTGTTGTTCTTGGTGCTGGCAGGTTACAGAACTAATGCGAATTCGAATCCATGACACTAATTATTTTTGGTTTTTGTTCTACCTATCTTCATTCCTCTATACCAAGAAGGTATTTCAGGGAGATGGAAATCCCTGAAATAATGCATAAAAACTATTCAATTTCCTGGCATCAAAATGATTTTTTACAACTGAGCAGGGTCAAGGCACTCATGCCTTTTTCAGTTGAAAAATTCATCTTCTAAAATTCCCAACAAGTCTGCCATTAAAATTACCATAATTTTTCATCACAATTCATTTTTGATACAAAAAAAAAAATAGAATAAAAATCTTAATTAACCTGTTTCCTTGGAACTGTAACTCATTCATTTGTAAGCTGGACAGTATCTTCACACCAATGATTGGTATGAATTTTATTTGTTTCTCCACTAGGAAACACCACAGACTGTGTCTTTCAGGTCTACGTCACAGACTAATTCCACATTTGAAAACCTCAAAGGTAACCTGGCTTGCAGTAGACACACAGGACTGCACTTCAGGACACAACTGAAAGGAGAGAAAGAAGGAAGGATCAGAGACACATTTTGCTTAAGAGTGTTACAACAGTAAAACACTTCTGGCACCCATATCTGCTCTCCCCCAGTCAGACTGATAATATTGATGTGTAAATATATATACACAGACCACCACAGTACAGCAGAAAGTCCACTTTGGGGTTAAATGGAGCCACCTGCCAAAACCATGGCTGTTATTTATAGGCTTTTCACTTAAAACTTAAAACTTATGCGACAGAAAAGTATGAAAGGGCAAACCAAGGGTAGTGTTGGAAGCAAATTCTTAGGTTTAAAATTATTTTTTGTCAGCTTTCAGTGACTTTTGTGATATATATACAGAAACTGTTTCTTATTTGCTGAGACATTTTAGCATTTTATTTGGTAAGCTTGCAAAGGTATGAAATTGGCTGTATTTTTGTTTTGCTTTTGCAAAAGCCAAGAAGTTTTCTCATTAACATTATCTTTTGCTTCAGCTTCTCATTTTATTTTAGCTCCCACAGTAACTAAGCTTGTTAGGGAGTTTCAGCCAAACCAGCCAGATGCTCCTAACTCCCATAACATTTTGTAAAGTCCTCTTATGGAACCTTGAACAATGGGCTGTATTCCAGTACAACCAAACTGAACCTGAAACACCAAACAGATGATAAACAAGACAGACAGTGGAAGGGAGGGAATATTTGGCACTTGAGAGATGGAAATCCATGTGCTTATTGCTCACATTTTCGTTTCTACTAATGGCGTCCAAATGTTGGTTTGAACACATGAGAGTTTTTATCCAATATTTGATTCTGTGAACTCATATGATCAAGGCAGAATTTTTTAGCTTACAGTTAAGGGTATTCAAATACTTCTGGGGAAAAAAAAAAACAACAAAACAACAACTAAACTAAACAATTTTCAACAGTAGTCTGAAACAAGACTTTTTCCTTAGGAAGGTGAAATAAGAATTATTCTTAATGTAGGAGAGCTATCTACCTGCCAGTGGACCCAGATACATCCCAGCCCATCTGCAGCAAGTGCAGAGTATCATCTTCATCCATGAAGCAGAACGATTTGGAAGAGGGAATGCATCTGAAAAGCCAAGAAGCACAGATACAGGTCAGGGAGAGTCATATCTCTGGTGAGCCAGGTCTGCTCATGAGTTGGATGGGAACTTTGCAGATGTGTGTTGTACCAGATACATTTTGATGACCACCTATTGATCAGATTGAGGAAACACAGTGGAAAATGTTAAAGGTAATGTGTTAAATAGGTAGATACATAGGTGTGGGTGCCAAATTAATTTTTTTCTGTTTCACTTCCATCCACTAAGGTGCATGGGAAGTGCTGCCATCTGTCAAAGTGATTAGAATTATTTTTTAATACTTCGACTGTCTTGTGCCAGATTCCTAGGATTTGCATCTAATATGGTTTAATGTTGAATTAAATGGTTTCATAATGAGATGGAAAGGGGAAGTGTCCATAGTTAGAAATAAGATGAAGTGCAGAGGAATACAGGCATAGGGTAACAAGTGATGGGGTTCCAGTTTTGTGCTGCAGACCCGCAGCTATAAACAACTCACCTACAGTCAGTTAAAGAAATGCTGACCTGCAGCTGAACAAAAGTGACTTTGGGAATAGCAAAAAAAATGGAAGAAATAGTATCTCACAAAAGTAAGATGTGACATATGCAGCAAACTGGGATGTTACCTGGAGCTACAGACAAGTGAAGACAGAACAAAGGAGTAAAAGAGCACTAGCGAGCATGGAAAAATGACACCAAGTGGATCATAGAGTGCGGAAGAATCAACATCAGCATCACATTCCTCCCAGTGAAGTTTGCCAGGTGCTGACACCCTTGTCACTACAGCTACTGGCCATGAAACCAGAAACCTGATGAGCCAGGGTAGACTGGAAAGGGTGAGCTTAACACCAGGAAAAGGGCTAGCAGTTACATGTGTTGAAAGCAACCTTAACTGCATTCTTCTTTTTCTGTAGCAATTTAAATCTGAACTAATGATGATTAAGATTTCAGTTACATAAAGAATAAATTCTTGGTTTTATTTACATATAAGGTGTGCTTCCTCTTTGCCCATTAATAAGTTTTTGAATGTAACAGTGTTAATATATTACTTTATATCACAAATTCTGCAAAAATCTAAGCATTACATAGGAAAATACAAAGCTGTTAAATCTAAAACAACTGCAAAAGCAAAACTGCAAGAAGAATCACAAGAAATGCCCAAATGTTCCACACTTATCAGCCATCCTACAGATTTACTTGAATGAATCACATAAAAACTGCCTCTTATCTCTTCCAAGTTTGTCTGCTTACATATTTCTTTCCCCCAGTATACTATTTCTGTGAAAAATTTGTTCAACTCCTAAGGAACTAGACCATTTAAGAGGCTGGCAGAGGAGTAGATGCTAAAATATTTGTTTACATATATACCCCAGTTTTCAGGAAAACTCATTTTAATATTTAATACTTTGGCTCTTTCTGCAAAACTGCCTGTGTTTTCCTGCATTGATCAAATATTTGAATTGAGAATGTTTCTGTGCAAAATAAACATTGAAAATAACTATGCAAAAATTCAGATATGGCCTCCTAAAATTATCTCAACCAAACAGAAAATCAGCCTAAATGTGAGGAAGAAACTTCTTTAGTCTTTTTCAAATAGTGCTATATTGCAAAACACGAGAACAAGGATGTACTTGGTTTTGTATTATGTGCCTGTATAGGAAGTATGTGATGATAAGTACAATTCTAAAATGTCAATACTGTGAAAAAGCATCTGAAACCTGAAAATTAGAAATTAATGAGGGTTAAACATTTAATGAAATTTAGATGATGCTATTTAAATAGATCATAACTCTATCATAAGCATTTTATGAAGCTGGATATGTTTAGACATGATTAATCTATTAATTTAATTTATATGCAACAAAGAGGCCTTTAATAAAATACAGTAACTTAAGATCTCAGATAGAAAGAAGAGTTCCAAATTGACTTATCTCTTTCAAACTCTTTAGAAGACAATGAAAATCAAATCACAGCCTTTAATTTAAGACACAGATCTGGTCTGTTTAATTTAAGATCACAGAACTGGTTTTGGAGGGTGGTGGTGGTGTGTAAATCAAACAGTGGGTGAATGTCCAGCTCTTTGAGAAATGCAGATCAGCATTTCATCCAGCAAAGACCTGGATGAATTCTAAATGCCTCAAATACTTAAACTAAGACTTGAGGAGTCCTAGTAATTTTTTTTACACTCAGTTAATTATGGTGGTTATTGTAAATATAATGTAACTATATAGCCCTGTAGTGCAGTATTGCCATTACTAGTAACAGGGCCCTTTAAAGATTTGAAAGAATATTTTAAACGAAAACCTAATTAAATGCATGCAGGTAAATTAAAATATAATCCAACAATGGATTACTGATGGTATGTCATGCTAGACTAATATTACAGTTTTCTTTGTAAAAATGATAGTATTAATAAAAAAAATATATACTATAAATTTGTCAGGATTTCAAAAGAACAAGTGATGGAATTCTCTGTATAAAAAATGATTTGTCAGAGCAGTGCATGTGAGACTTAGGAAAAGACATATAAAAAGAAAGAATAATTGCTAAAATACTGTTAAAAAGGAAACTATGAGAGTAGAGGAAGATTAGTAGCAGAGTTCCTCAAGGACTAGTCCAGCGATGGATCTTTCATTAATGAATCTGGCACAGAAATGAAACCTTGAGGGAAATTGTTTATGACACAAAGTTAAGAGGCAAGTAGATACAAAGGAGCATTAGCATATCATGCAGAAAGTATATGATGATTCTGAGGAATAAAATAATACAAATGGATTGGAATTTAACTGAAACATAAAGCCTTGTGAAGAGGGGCTAGTAATAAGGTTTTCCACCATTAACTGGAAATGTATTAATTGGCAATGACTTATAAAAGTCTGACATAGCAACAGTTTCCTGTGCTATTGAAAATTGAAAATATGATGGGTTTAGGAAAAAGTAGATGTGATTTTAGGTGTTTTATGTGGGAAACTCTGTGCTATTGGATAAAATACTGTTTCAAGTCATATGCTTACAATGATTTGTACAGTCTTTGTCACCTGTTTTAAACAAAAATGAAACTGAAAGAGTTGCAAAATAAAATGGGCAGGTAATCCAGGAAATGAAGCAGCTTTGAGAAAAGACTTAAAAAGTTTTTCTGCACTAAACAAACCAAATTCCTGAAGGTATATCTAGGAGGTGGAGGAAAAAATCAAAGAGAGGAGAAAAAATGGATTTAAATAAAATGTGCATAAACTGGTCAGGAACAGAAAGTTTTCTTGACATTGGAAAGGTTTTTAAAGTATCTGGGGAGTGTGGTCCTGGAGTAGATTCCTGCAAGGAGTGTTTGTCAAAGATCTGGCTCGTTCAAGGTAGAATGTAACATTTTATTAAAGTGATTTTCTGATGTTGCTTTCTGCAATCATATATTGGATGACCTGCTATGTTATTTTTGTTTGCAGTTTCTTAAGTCTTTCAGGTTTTTTCTGTTTGTAGCACTGAAAAGAAACTTAGTCTGAAAGAAAAATTTTGTGCTCTTGCCCTCCAAAATACGGTGTTTCTTACTAGTGTTGGATACATATTAACATTATTAAGAATCATTTGTGGTTTATCTCCATAACTTCCACATTTATTTCAGGTTCAAACCTGTAATGTTTGCACTGCAGTTGAACTCCTCACACTAGGATAAATTCCTACTACTTTATGTGGGAATTTTTCCTTCTTTAAATTATATGTCCAGAAAGTGTTTGGATTATCTCTCAGTACTATTCTTCACCTTACATGCACAATTAGTCAGCTCAGTACTTTCTTCTTATACTGAAGAAGAACAATGTGAAAGTTAATGGATGATTAAGTAATACTCTTAGATCTAATGACCTTGATTTAATGTGTCCTTGGGAGCTGCAATTTGCTTTAGTTTGCAAGTAGTCAACCATATTTTCTCTCTCATGCTTATGGGTCCATAAGACTGCTTCCTTCATTTATTCTACCAACAGTTTTTGAGGGTTAATGTTAATAAAATCCTTTTAGGACCCACACACTTTTCACTCGTACAAAAGAGATTCACTGTCAAATATCATATAAAGTTTAATATAAACTTCCTCTTTCTGCACCTCTCAAGCTCTAAAGTCAATATACCTATCACCTTACAAGTAAGTTTGCTCATTTTAAATTCTTTGTCTTGATTTCAGGAGAACTGCTGCTATCAGGAAGACTCATCTTATTCTATGTAGAAATGATCTCCCAGTTTCCAAAAGAAAAGGCAGACACTGCTATGAATACTAAGACCTGTTAATGCTCCCATTAAAATTGAGGCAAGCTACCAGCAGTTTGAAAGCATGATCAGTCAAGGCCTATGTAGAAAAAAAGACCTTGTTCTCAGAGCTATTAAAATGTCATGGTCATGATACCAGCTTAGTAACCTCTTGAAAATATTTTGCTTCGCTGCAATTAGTAGATTTTTTTCAATTTATGTCAAACAAGGACTTAGTTTAGGTTGGTGGATGTTGTTGCTGTTATTGTTGTTAATGTTATTAATAATAATTGTTTCAGACATTTGGGATACTGGAAATAAATATTTAATGTAATTTTCATTCATAAAAGGCAATATTGTTTAACTACATTTCCATTCCTTGTCACTGACACATTTTAAACATTTAAATTGAATGGCTTTTTGATGAGATGTTGATAGCTTTCTCTTGGAAAAAACTTTCTTTCTCAAGGAATTCTCTTAAGTAGTTGTGCTCTGAAACAAATCCAAAGGCCATTCTAAAGGCAGGCGCATTAAAGAGTTAGGATATGAGTCAGATTTGTTTCCACTAGTCAGCAAAGAAAACTAATGACACAAAATATGTATGAACTTCAAGATTCCTTTCCTCTGGCATACCAGGTATTGGCTGCAGGAATTAAGGTCATTTAGTATTTTCTCTCTGTACTGGTAACCCAGATGAGCCTAAGCCTCATCCTTCTCAAATTACTTGAAAATTCCTTTCCCTTAAGTATCTTAACATAGAATTTGTACCTAAAACCTGCTTTATCAATCTTGTTGTGCCTTCCAGACTCAACTAGCAATAGGACTACATAAAAATTGGCTGTAGAAAGGCAGGAAGCCAAAATATTGTGTGACATGTGCTGCTGACTTATCTTTAAGAAATGAATAATGCATGAGTCAATGATTTAGAACATAGCTTGAAAGATGTGAATGTAAATCTACTTGATCCACTCCCCATGTAGTTTTCCCCTCTTTCCTGTTGCCTTCCAGATGATAAATTAATTTTGGTTTTTTGGGGAGTGGCATTAAGGCAATGGAATTACAAGCCTGAAGACTAGCTTAGATAAGGTTGGCCTAATTAGCTGAAAAAACCCCAAAACATTAATTCTATTAGCTGTCCTGGGTTTTACTGAAACAGAAGGTGTGTAGTTTAAAAGGATAGTTGTTCCATAAAGGTTGTTCCTTTCTTTCATTCCTTTCTTAATGTGATCATTTTCTAATCCATTTTTTTCTGAACTTTCAACCTGACTTAGATTTTTGTCTTGTTCTTATTGATTTGGTCATGTATTATCTGAACTGCTGAGTTACTGCATTTAGAATGGATTATGGTTTGGCTCTAACTGATTTACTTCATGTAAAATGTGTTAGATAATAAATAGATTGATTCTCAATTTTCTGTGTAAGATTCAGATCATGTCTTCAAAATACTTTCTCTTACATGCATATACAAAGACATGTACTGTCTTAAAGCAGAGAAATTTTCAAAAATTAATGATACTAAAAAGGAATTTTTAAAAATTTCTCTTACAGCTTGATCATAAGTAGGGATGGGTAAACTACTATGAGCAGCAAGGAAACTAAGGCTTTATGCAACACACAGTAGCAAAAGTTAATTTCTACAGGGAACAGCTATATTAATTATACCCGAGAACTATTCTCCATCTGCTTTTATAGAAAAGACATAACATTCTGAGTCTAGAGAAGTTAGTGGAAGAAGTCCCAATCTCTTCCAAAGAACAAGATCTCATTCAGAGGTTCACAAGATTTTCATCCAGATAGGCAGACCTATGTAAACCCATTTAAGTCAATGCAGAGCACTGAACTAAGTGGTCTGGTTCTCCAAAGGCTTACATCATGGGCACATATATCATCTAAAATGTAGATTAAGAATATAGTCACACTATGCTGCTTCTGTAATCAATGAAGTATGAAAGGTAGAGAGAGATGAGTCTTCAGTGAATAATTCATATTTTTTTCCTATGGTATATCTCTCTCTTTCCTTGACTACTGAAGAAATTGAAACTAACTATTTTATTAATTTAAGATAGGTGCTTTAGTTAGGTAGCTAAAGATAGAATAATCTATACTTTCTGATCACAGATCACATTTCACATCATCTATGTTAGGGTACTACAAAGATCTCTCTAATCAGATTTCTGAGCTCAAGTACACTTAACTTGTCTGGGAAGTAGGATCTCGTATTATGTGACTAAAAAATCTAAATGTTTCAAAGAACCTCAGCTTCAATTCCGAAAGTCATTAAAAATCTTTACAATCCTAATGGAGGTTTGTATTCTTGGATAATATCATGAAAAGATACTGAAGATATTACTTCCCTTTATGTCAACTGGCTCAAGTTATAACACCATTTGGGTTGTCATTTCTGTGATTTTGGTACAACTGCTGCCTGGAATAAATATGAAATTAGTCATGGCAGATGGTCTCTGTCTATCTCCTGGTAGGTGGATTTCTCCCTCATATACTTTCCAGAAAAATAATTGTAGAAAAGAAGCAGGTCATAATAACCAACAGCTGTCAAGTGAGAGCAAAATAGCTGCTACACTCCACTCCAGGGTGCCTGTACTTCACCAGTGTCACACTGGACAAGTTGTGCTGTATTTGTAGAGCACTGTGAGAGTCTGGAATGAAAGGCCATAATAAATGTCAGATTTCTATATATCTAGTGATAGTAGTAAAATATTCATTGTGGGCTGGTAGTTACCATCACATTTCATTCTGGTCTCCTATTTTAAAACTAATGCTTCTTTATTGGGCAGGCTAACTATAACACTAAAATTTTAGAAAGCATAAATGCATTATATGAGGAACTGAATCCATAGTAACAGTACAGTCTGGAAAAGAGAAAAAAAGGATTTCTTAACAAAATGGGCAGGATTCATCTCTGGCAATCAGTATGCATTCATCATCTCAATTTAATTATGGATTTTTTTCAGAAAGGCCTTAGTCATACAAATGACTTCTGCTTTTGTGTTCAAAATACCTGATTGCTCATTTCAAAGCCAAAATGTGTCAATAATAGATTATATCGTTGAGTAATGTGTTTAGCGAAACATACTGGGACTTTGCATAGTATGTTGCTGCAGTTCAAATGTGTTTGTCACAAACATTTGTTTCCAGTTTGGGCTGGGGAGAAAATACTGATTTAGATAAACTTCTACCACTGCTATTTAAACAAATCCCTAAAACAGAATCCTGGTTTGGTATTTACTATTTAGTCATACTGTCTTTGTTGGAAAAGCATCATTGGCCTTTATATATTTAAAGAGGTAGAAAACAGCCACACTGATTTAAGAACTTGTCAAATGGCTTATTCAGAAGAAGTGTTTGTATGTGATCTGATATGTTAGTTGTCTTTTACCATTTCAGTATTTTCCCTGAATAGACTGTGAGAGGATAGAATAGTTTAAATCCCTTAATTTTGAATACGATTAATATAAAAAAGATAATTTAATATAAAGAGGACAAGTGCAAAGCAAGAAGAACTAATGAGCTCCACAGATAAGAGACAGAATGACTAGCTCAACAGCAGCATAGGCAGAAAGAATGTGAGATTCATCACAAAAAACCAAATTAAACATGAGATGGTAATTCCTACTTTTAATTTTGATTCAGACTTTGTCATGGATCTTATCGTTTTGCAGATGAGAGAAAAGAATGAATCAAGGCCGACCATTATTTTTTATTTAATGAAAAAATGTCTAACAGAGGTCATCAGCATCAGACATGTTTGTCTTTCCAGAGCACCCCTAAGCCCTGAAACTCTAGGAGTGCTCTCTGCAGCTGACGCCAAGACACCGTATACATTGTTCCTTTTCAATGAGAAATGCTTACATTTTCCCCAACACTTCTATTATTTGGCTTTTCAACAGTTAAATGAAAAGAAGCATTTTGATTGGATACAATTTCCTTCTTGCCTATTCTGTGGCACATTGGCCGAAAGGAGTAACAGTTTTAGAGATATCATATACTCTGTTTGCTGTATCCGGATGGCTCATCTCCACATCTGTGAGAGGAGGAAAAATCAGTGTGTGCCCAACTGTATGCTTACACTTAAGGGCAGGACTAACCCAAATGACTTTAGCTCCCTAAATATAATCTAAACATGTTTCTTAGATATAATCTAAGCAAGTAATATAAGAAAATTGTCATCAATCTTCCCTACAATCAATGAAAAAGAGAAAATTTCCACAGGGCCATTTGTTCTATCTGGTTGTACAAAGTACAACAATACTTTGTGGGACAAAGCAG
The DNA here is from genome assembly GCA_004320125.1 of Scolopax mira. Lineage (NCBI taxonomy): Eukaryota > Metazoa > Chordata > Aves > Charadriiformes > Scolopacidae > Scolopax > Scolopax mira. The sequence continues at coordinate 99,601 of BJBW01004891.1, forward strand.
ATAAAAGTCTTACTGGAGATGATTATAGCTCTTCCTCTTCAGTAGGGAGATCCTAGATGACCAGTTCAGAAACTTGCATTTTAGATAAATAGAGCTAATTGAGATGAATACCTGTAACGTAAGAATAAGGTACCAGAGACATAAACACTACACTGGTCTACACATTACTGGTGTCTGTGGATTTATTCTAAGGAGGTCCTGAAAGATAACCAAGTGAATCCACTGTCCATTTGCTTACATTTCTATAAGACATTTCTATACATTTCTATAAGACAAATTTCAATTTTACGTCTGTAGGCATCTGTTTAGAAGATATTTCTATACTGTCTACTTCATATAAGATAGATGAAGCTTCTTCATTAACAGGACATTATTGTGTTAAATAGAATGACACTACAGTAAGCAATGCTGTTACAGACTCATGCTCAATGCATGAGGCTTCATCCACATGAAGAAAAAAACCACACACCCCCACACACCAAAGATACGAAAAATAACTATTGGTATTTTTGGAATTCAATGAGATTTAACATCACAAATGTACTTCATTTAGAATTAAGTCTATATATGTGAAGAGATAATGATCCCCAAATGTTTGCACTGTTTTTGTTGAAACTATCTTTCAATGTTTCATGGTATGTCACACAGTCCTGGTTCACTAGTTGATCCTCCTGGTTGGATGTCATTACATTTCCTACACTGCAGTGGTGGGAACTGTTCAACATCAGTACCTGACCTTCACATGAAGTATGGATACAGACAGTCCTCATGCTGGAGGCAGGAAATCCTGGAGATATGACAGTCAAGATAGCGTCTGAAACCTAAATTTTCTTTTAAAAAATCTAAAATTTTTCAAATATTTTGAAACCATAAGATTCACAAAAGACAGAAAGAAAACTTTCTAGAGATGTGTTACAAGCAGAAATTAAAACAAACAAACAAACATAAATACAATGCTTTAAGAAGGAGACAAAAGTAATCAGTTGTAGACTGAAGGCTGAAGCATGTTCTTTACTTCTGTTTTCACAAATGATTAATAATGAACATGTATATAAATGTGGACGCCAGCAAGGCATATATATAGGCATACATACCAGAATGTAACAGGAGGGGATTATACAATATTTAGATAAGATACTTATATTGATGTCATTAGGGTCTGATGATATTCATCTTAGGATACTTACAGAATTAGCCAGGGAAAAAATCATTAACAATTATCTTTGAGATTTCAAAGACAGCAGGAAAGATCCCAGAGCACTGGAGAAGGGCAAACAGTATCCACCCCTATAGTGGAAGAAAGAAGGCTTTTTAAGGAGACATTTTGAGGAAAAAGCTTATTAACAAATTTACAACCACCCAGAAGATTGTAAGGTAATTAAAAGACAACCAATTTGGATTTGCCAAAAAGCACTCGGGCTAAAGCAGACTACCACCTTTTCCTAAAACAGCTCAATGAGTAGATAAGGAGAAATGTTGCATTTTCATTTCAGGAAGTCCTTTGAATATCCTGGCATTGTCATAGCGTGTGAGTAGGAAAACATCATTTAGATGAAAGCATAGTAAAATAGGAATGTATTACTTGAACCTGCTCTCCAACACTCACTAACTATACTTCACTATCCACCTGCAGGGATGTTTAAACTGAAGCTCCAAAAAACATGTCTTAAGCTCGATTCCGGGTATTTTCTGAACTCAGTATTTTCATAAAGAATGTGGGCAACACACAAAAAAGTTTCTTGTACCTTGTGACTTAAAACCACAAGATCACAGATTTCCATGGTACCTGGTGTAGGTGAACAGAAAAAGCTGCCCAGCATTGCCTTGGAAAGTAACCCTACCTAGAAGCCCAGGGACCAGGCATCCCTCAGCCAGCACCTACTGCTGAGTGAAGATGGCAGGCAGAATAAGACAGACTTCACAGCCAGAAAATGCTCTGGGACATTTTTTTTTAAGTTATACAAGTTGGTCAGTGCAATTTTATTGTTATTTTTACATGATAATAACTGGAAGGCCACTATGGTAAATGTGTCAGGGGAATTGCAATTGGATTTTTCAGTAGTGAGGTGAAGGTGTAAAACAAAATGAAAGGAAAAAAGCTGAGTTATTATAGAAGTTGAATTGAAATGGAGGTAGAGATGCATATGTGATGATGAAGAGTAAACCAAGTAAAGTATGGGGACTTTTCTGACCAGAACTGTGCTACGGTGAGATGACTGCACAGCTCAAAAGACAAAGACCTGAAACTGCCAAACTTGAGCTCTTCTAAACTGATTGACAACCTGTGTGTAATGCAGTTTTATCAATGTTCATCAGATAAGGTAATGGCCATTCAGCATGAGATGAAAAGAATGATACTAGGGTTTTTGATTAACAAAATAGATTCAAGAGACAGTGCTTTCATGTCATACTGTTTTATTAATGCCTGTTTCCCTCAGGGTATATTCTATTTTCATTCCTTTCCCTTTCCTTTATTCTTATACCCATATGCTATGAAATGACATTCTGTTTGTTTTCAGTTTCCAGGCTCATTGATTATATGAGTGTCTCTTATAAGTCTATATTATCTATTAATTTTTGCATATTCTGGAATCTGGTTATATAATTTAACTGCATAATCTTCCACAATACAGTGCCAGGATATTTAAAGTGCAATACAGATATTTCTGCTTCATCATGAAACAACCACAGTTGGTGTCCTGGATTCACTGACAACTATCCTTTAAAGAAGATGTAGAACAAATTTTAAAGAGTCTTGAAGTCAGCAAAAAGAATATCGTAAAGGTTGTCCACTTTGCCAATATGGGGAAGAGTATGGAGAAAATAAACTTAATTTCCTGTTAGGTTTTAATCAGATGTTAAAAAAAATCTTCTAATAATGTTGGGAGAGAAATGTTATGCAATCTTTCCTCTGGCAATTTTAAGAACAGCTTACTCAGCACTGAGGTTCTAAAATATTTGTTTCTAGTGACTGAAGATAAACTTCATTTTCTAGTCTTTTCTATATCTCTGTCAATATACATTGCTAAAACACTTTAGGAAACATTTTTTTTTAGGAAAAGATCAGGCAAAGCTAGAAAAGAATCTGGACTAAGTGATCACCTGTGGTCTTACTTTTCTCTTATTCTAGGTGACAACACAATGGTTATTAGAAAGCATAACTGCTCAGTCTTCTATGACAGCTGCAAACATTGTTTATGTTATTTTAAATACTGGAAAAGGTAACATTTATAGTAGGTAGTGGTGAGTCTGAATAAAGATAAATTAGGCTTTTTCATTAATTGAATATTTTAATAATGTTTTCAATAAATATTTATATTAAAAATCATACATTGAAAATGAAATATAGATCCTTTGATAGTCAAGATGGTTTCCAGGCTTGTATTAGTGTTTTCTAATACTCATAGAGCTCATTTGCTGTAACTTAGACTTTCTATTATGTGTCGAGATCTTAACTCTGACCGTACATTCAACTTTATTCAGGGTGCCTTTTCCTTTTTATGTGATTTTTTTTCCTTAATGATTATTTAGACACTACATTGACTACACAATAACAAATGTGATTAAAATTCCCCTCTTTTTTTTTAAACATATTCTAATGTGCTTTGGGTAAGATAGCTCAAATGTCTTGAGTCAGATCATAAGTATAAAAAGATGATAAAATTTAACTAGTTACTGGGAAAAATATTTTGCTCTACTTTATAATCTACTTTAGCTAGATTATAGTTTTTAAAAGTTTGCTTTTTGATGAATAGAAGTTAAAAGCTGGTGCTCAGTAGAATACTAAAGTGCTATAAGTCAGGTAAAATCATACTAAATGAGCAGTTTATGTAATTTGGTACTCATCAGTTCATAAGAATTCACCAATCATTTATACATTTGTGACTCAAAATATGAGAATCATTTTTATAATCAATTTTTTCACTACTTGACAACAATTTCTTCCAGTTTACATTGAGGAGGTTTTTGTTATCACTGGCAATCATCTGGGTTTGAGGACAGATTTCACCTTTTTTTAAAAATTTATTTTTGTACATATACCATACGAATGTGTATCTACCGATATAAATAGGATATATATATATATATATATACACACATCTGCATATACCCTTAATAAATTTAATCCTTTGATCTGTGACTGGCAACCTAAATATCACACAATACATGGTATTGATTCTCCGCTGTTGATTGAAGTATCAAACTTTAATGAAATGTGCCTAATTGCCTCCAAAGGCATCTTTGCTTTCACTGTGACTCAAAGACACCAATTTATGCTTTCTTATTATTAGTTGTATGAATGCTGACATTCTGTTACAACACATACATAGAACTGTATTTTGAACATTTTATCTAATAATTAAAGACAAGTTTTCATATTGTTCAAAATATATTTTACAGGATCTAAACAGAAATCTATACATTGCATTACTTGACTCAATGAGATAAGTGACTGGAGCCCTTCATTAATCCCAAATTGTATTAGATTTTATATCCAGCTCATTTTGGCACATATAGTTAGGCGTATCAGCTGTTCAACTTAAATTTGGTTGTCAGTTCCTTGGGACAAGAGCAGTCTTTTGTGTCCAAAGTAGTAAATGCACTGTTGATAATACACAGAAGCCATTCATATCATAGTTAACCTCTTGTCCACATATATTTTAAAATTACTTTTAGAGGTTATTTGACTCTTCTGCATAGTTGCCCCTGAGAAAGATGTAGAATTTCCCTTGTAACTGTTCAGTTTAATATAACATATTTTTAAATTGTATATTAGTGACTTCTGTTACTAATAATCCTTATGGTAATATTTTATTAGCAGTAAAGATGAACAATCACTTAAAGAGTTAAGAGCTTCAGATTCCTAGCTAACATTTTCTAATGTTCAAGTACAGGCAGATAGGGTAGCCAGTATAAAATGATAGCTTAATCAAAAGTATAGATGATTTGAAGCCACTAACCTTGAAGACATTAACAGTATTTCTGAGGTAGTTTCTGTCTGCTGCACATTTGTGTGAAAATAGCCAAGATAATAAAATTTTTATGTAGAGAATAAACACAGGAAATGACAGTCAGTATAACTCACTGTGTTGCACGAGACGAAAAATATCACTCTGTAAACTGTAACAATAATCACAAAAAACGAAATATTGCAAAACAACTGTCAGTCATTATGCAAGAAGGCCTTATGACTCCAGGGATAGGGTTAATGTAGACTAGGACAAGAGTTCATGAACAAACAATACTAGTCTTCATTACAAGATTTTTTTTACTTTTTTAACATCTTATAATTTTCCATATCATTAGACTAATTTTAAGGCTTTTGGGGGTTTTTTGGTTTGTTTTTGATTTTTGAGATCAAAGCTTCTCTTGCAATATTACAATGCTCATCAAGGAATCAAAGCAACATTCAGGTTTTATAATTCCCACATTGGCTTTTCATATGAAAGAGTATGTTGTCCAGAAATACCAGTTAACATTCTACGCTAATATTTCCATCTTTTTTCCCATGGTCATTTATCCTTTTAGTTTTACAAATTCTCCTGGCAGAATAGTAAAACTTTTTTGATAGGGATCAAAGGTGAAGCAAAACCTACTTAATAACTTAAATTTTGAGTATTGAGTATCATACTGTATACACAGTTCCAAAGTCACAGTAATAATTAATAGTAATGTAGAAAAATGTCAGAAGTATCATTCAGTTTAATAAATATTTAATTAATCTTTTTCTAACCTAGTTGAGGCTTACACAGACCACAGACATAGTCATAAACTCACACTCTGTTGCAAGATAACGCTTTTCGGTTCTTCCTGAAGAAATTTTTTTCATGAAATAAAGACCTTTAAGATATACTTTACTAGTTTACTAAAAATACCAATTTATCCTCAGTTGATTGCAGATCAAGCCATTTGTCATCATCTTTGTCCCAAAAAAAGTTAGATGGGATTCACTCCAGTACTTCAGTGCTGCTGTCTGTAATATCACTTTTCAGAAATTCTGATTTGTATCCATGCCTTTTAAAACTCAAGGGGAAAACTCAGATTTCATAATATGCCCTGCTGTCAGTCTTATCCTGGTAAGGAGACCTTACCAGTTGATACAAAATGCTGCTATTTATGACAGAAACCAATTAACTGGTTTTCATTTAGCTACACAATGTAAGATGCTAGAACTTCTCAACAGGACTAAATGAGTATGATGAGGCTAATAAGGGCTGCTGTCCTTCTCTCCTCGCAAAAGTCACACTTACCAATATAGCAGGCAGGTGAGTCCAGGAAGGCAGGAAGGAAAAATTTATAAGCATTAGTTCTGTTTTACATTACTGTATTTTTAGGTATTCCAACAAGTAAAAAAAAAAACAAAACAAAAAGCAGCATGGCATAATTAAAAACAAAATAAAACACACCAAACCCCACAGTTTGGATAATTTATCAGGGAAAAATGTATTATGAACTCTACTGACATTATTCTTTAATTATTGCTGAAGTAGCTTTAATTTCAAATTTAAATGTTTTAGTGGCTACCAGAGGGACGCTTGTGGACACTTAAAGGAGAATCAGACATCCTTTTACCAATGTGTCTGTTTTGAAAACATTGTTTTGATCAACGGAGTTTTTTAGGAAGTATAATTTTGCCCTGTGTGTTTGAAAAGAACTTACATCCTGGGTGAAAGTTGCTATGGGCTGTAGTCTAAAAGATGCTGGTTGCTGAGGCCCAGCTGTTTACACTGTTTTACATTTTTTAGTAGTCTTTTTTCTTCATATGGGTTTCTGCTTATTCTGATCCTCTAAATCAACACACAAATGTCAGCCTTGTGCACTCCAGCTGTCTCAGTCCCATCAGCATTCAATGCAAATAAAAGAAGGCCTGTCTTCAAGAAGCTACCAGTTTACTTCCAAGTAAATGTTGTTCTCATAAATTTGGAGCCGCAGATACTTCTTATTTCAGTTGCTGTAGCAGATGAACAATCAAATCTACTTTTTTGCCCCAACCTGGGCTTTTGTGTTTCTTCTCTCTCACCCACAATAAATAGAAAAAATAATAGTATGACAAAGGCTGTTTCCATGTGGTTATATTATACTTGTATTTGAATATGTAAAATAATGCAACATTCAGCTGATCTTTTCCATGTGACAGCTTCCATTTGATGTTCCTAGATACATTGCTATCTCCATTATCTTTGTGTTCTACGTGTTTTAGTAGCCAGAAAGTAGAACTTAGTCTGGTATTCAATGATTTAAACATATAACAATATGAATTATCACAACTGTGAGAACAGCTTCAGCTGTCCACATTTTACTGCTTGGTAAATGGCATATGTAATCACTCTCATTTTGATTTCAGTTTTAGTCACTAAGCAGACACTTAAGTATTCAAATAACCAGGTAATTTTCCTCAAACAGGTGCACAAACAAAACTGTACCTCAAATTATCTATGGCAACATCTTTTCAGGAAAAAAGCAAGAAGAGATAAGAAGGTTTTAGGAAATTTGTGTGGTGCCACATGTACATGAATATTCAGAACCAAGGACAATGCATCTCTTATTGTTTGTCTCTGATTACAGTTAATAGGTAAGGCACTTTGTCTATACCACAAATATTCTGGTAACACCTATCTTTTGAAATTTAAAATAAATGCACATTTTTCAAAATCATGTTTAATTTGTGAGTATTTTGTTATCAGAAGAAAACGTTTCATTTGACAAATTGCTTGAAATAAAGAGATCAGATACCTGAGTTGTTAGAATCACCAATCATTTCAAGCTGTTTCTTTTTCTTTCTTTTTCTTTTTCTTTCTTTTTCTTTTTCTTTTTCTTTTTCTTTTTCTTTTTCTTTTTCTTTTTCTTTTTCTTTTTTCTTTTTTCTTTTCTTTTTCTTTGTCTTACTTTTTCTTTCTCTTACTCTTTTTCTTTTATTTACTTTGTTTTACTTATTTGCTTTCATTTAAGAGACACATTGTGTAGATATTTGATTTCACCCTGGAATATTGAAAGAAAATGTGTTGATTATGAAATATTTTTTCAAGTGCAAGGTTCCACATAAACAAACAGAAAGTAAAGAGGAATACGCATGGTAAACATGCATTGAAATAAACTTGTCAATGACATACCAATATTTCAAATATCAAACCACGATTTTGGCTGGACCAAGATTTCCAGGGCTGATTATGGATATATGTGCTTTGGTCTGTAACTGTTATTTGTACTCCCTTGACACAAATTGGAACTTTCAGGTAAGGATATATTGTGCATATTGCAAACAAAAAAAAACCTGTGTGTTATACGTACAGAAAGAAAGGATGTAAGACAATTGTTAAAGCCATTTCAGGTGAACTTCAAATAGCAAGAATATGAAGGAGAAAGCGGAAACTTTAGGACATTGTAGCTTTTAAAAGTTTGGGGTTTTTTTAAGAAATCTAGCCTGATATCTTCAGAATTTTTGTTTTCCCTTGCAGATAGTATAGCATATTGGTCTAGACTCGATCGTGCTGCAGTACATTTCATTCTGGCTATACATAGGATACATTTGTTTTGCTGTCTGTTTCTACTCCTACCCAGTAATGCAGCACATAAAAACAACAAAGCTTTATTTTTCAAACAGAAAAATCTCTTTTATCATTTCTCTCTGAAGTGTACACACATAACAACCGTCTCAGTAGGATGGAAAAACATTGGGAACTACAATAAAGGAAAACAAAATCAGCAGTCTGCAATAGCTTATGTGACTAGATCAAATTGGTTTGCTTTTGGCTTCTTTTTTGCTTTTGTTTCTTTGTAATCATTGCTCTTCAACAAACTCTGTGCATCAATGTTTGTATAAGGTTATTTTTTTGTAGATTTCAAACACTGTTATACCTGAATGACTTGCTGCAAAACACAACAAAGTAATTGTTTGTACTTCCAGAATGACACTTCTTCTCGTTCCTTCTACAATTCCTTTTTAGCAGAATGATATACCAGTGTTGACCAGAGCTCTCTCCTGATATCTTTTGAATATGAAACATCTCTGAACAAATGCTACACCATGTACATGTACAGCACATAATTTTCTAGCAGAACATCGTCCCAGGGGAGAGACTGTTGAGGCTGTTCTAGGTAAATTGGATCCTGCTTGAGAAGATTCTTTATTTCGTTTCACTGTTAAGTGTAATATGAAGTCATTTCTTTTAAAGAAAACATTCTTGGAAAATCTCCAAACCAGATCACATCACAGCTAATTTTGTTGCCCTGCAGACAGTGCACAGCTGTACAGAGCCAAAGGAAGGAAAGACTGCAAAGGAGGCTGCCTTGGTGCCCATAAGGTGAGCAAAGGCTGAAGAACCTGCAGAGGTTCCACAGCCTCCCGTGGACAAGCTCTGCAAGGCAGTGCTCCAGGACTACAGCAGAGCCCAGTTTATGATACTCTGCCACGCACTCACACTGACACACAGATCCCCCTCATCTTGTTAAGAAGACCTTGCAAGTTTCTCAACATACCCTCCCAAACTCTCCATTTTGGGGCAGGTCATCTGACTAGTTATAGCAGCTCTTGACAAAAAAATTGCTTCTTTATTTCATTTAATAAAACCTCCCCGCAAAAGCAAGTGAAGCTTTAGTCAAACTTGAAAATGTAGCACATCAATGTACAGAACAATAGAAATCTGTGGGCTGTTAATAGGACTGTTAATCATAAAGTGTGCTTTATTTACTATTGATAGTGGGGCTATCAAAGTGCTGAATCATGTTTTAAAACTAGAATACTGATTCTAAAAATATAGAATATTGTCTCCACTCAAGGAGACTCGAGGTCTTTTTATAGACTTTTTTCCACACTGCTTCTGGATGACAAAGGTGAATCCACATACACTGTTCTTAACAGTGCCCAGGGAAGCTATTTTTCAGTATGTTCAGGTGTGTCTCCATTATAATTGCATCATTTTTATAACTGTGTTGTAAGAATATATGCAATTTTTTTCAGCTTCCCCTCTCACATACGAATTTATACATGTGGATGCATATATATGTCTATATATGTGTATGATTAACATATATATATAGGTTTTCTATATATACATCTATATGTATGGGGGTTTTATGTATTTATAGCCTAATTCTGCCATCAACTGAAGTTTTGACAGTTATTTCAAATGAATCAGAACATCATCCTTATTTTCAGCTTCTGGTGCTTCTTTTTTGCCATTCTTGATTTTCTATAATCCCATTGTGACAGGACATCCTCTGTTTTCTGTCTGTGGTTTGCTTAATCTTTGCTCATCTGCAGTTTTGTTGTACTGTGTCTCAATCTACACTTTTGTTCATGTCCTACATTTCCTTAGCTTTCTTTTTTGTCCTTGCCTTTCTCTATTTTTATCTTCTGTCTTTAATCCCATTTCGTGTTTTCTTCAGAGATTTTCAAAATGTTACACAGATTTACCAGAAAAATCCCTGCAGGATTTCATTTTCTCACAACATCTTGGAGAATTCATGTCACTTGAGAATTTCTGGCTAAAAAGACATAATTTTGAAGGACTGAATATGAAACAATTGAAGGTAATAACTAATTTAAATCTGATTTTGTCAGGTGTCATCTAATTGTGCCGTAATGGATAAGGGAAGAATCCTCGCCATGAAATCCCCAACATCTTTCAGGTAAAAGGAGAAACTCTGGCCGCAGTTATCTCACATATCTAAATGACTAAAACTGACATGAAGAGATCTTCTGTTCTCCTTTGGGGAATTCACAGAATCTTAGTGATTGGAGAGGACTTTTGAGATCCAACCACATTAAAAAACAAAACAAAAACAAACAAACAAACAAGCAAAAATCTTAAAAAAACCCACCAAAACAAAACAAAACACCCCAAAAAACCCCAACAAACCCATAAAATCCACACACAAAAAAAAGCACCCACCAACTAAACCCCACACCCACACCCCACCACAGACCTCTTGGGCACTAGAGCATGCCCTGAAGAGCCATGTCTACACGTTTCTTAAATACCTCCAGGAAATTCCTTTGGAAGCTTCATCTCCCTATGCTATTTCCCACAGAAAATTCAAAAGGCTGACATTGTAACACTGACAGACTGATTGTGCATGGGTCCATCAGGAATACAAGGAACATCACCTTCAATAACATGCACAGAGTGGCTGTGTGAAAGCTCTTCACTCCTAAAGTCACAACCTGTTGTGTTTCTTCAGAGTGTTCTGGGTCATGGTGTATCACAAGGTTCCCACTCAGAAAATATCTGGAAATACCTATACATATAAGAATATACATCTGTATTTCTATATAAGAAATTACATATCTAATTTTCTTATGGAGCCACCCTATGATTTGATAAATTTGATATTTGATAAATTTGATAAAAATACTACTGAAAATAAGAGGAAATAGTCTGACAGACAAGACAGGCAATTCAGAGATAAAGGACACCCTGTTTTTGCACATTACTATGAAAATAAGAATAATTTTAAAATAAAGTAAATTTCTTTAGTCAGCCTCCCAAAAATATATATTTACTTAGTATCTTACATAATGTTTGAAATCTCAAATCAATTATTTCATTGCATCAAAGGAATCTGAGGAATACTGATGAGAAGCATTTTTCTCACCTAGAAGTGAAATCTGCAGACACTTAGCATGTGATCATCAAGCTGAATATTCAGATCATTACCTCCTCAGCTGTTAAAGGTAATGGGAATGGGAAATCAAAGGCATTTGTTAATCAGAAACAATAGTATACACAAGTACACTTTTGTGGCTTGCATGTTGCATTCAGCTCTAATGTTGAATGAAGTTATCCTGGCAACCAGGAAAAAGATGTGACTGCTGTCAAATTACAAACCATGCCTCAGATCATTTAATAAATCAAAATTCTCATAAATCTGGATGGGAATGGGCACACACCTAGAGTTCGGAATGGAAGACCTTATCTTCCACGCTGTTCTTTTGTCTTCCAAATTTGGTGATGTTGTGGAGCTATGTGACTGGAGTCTACAGGTGGAATAATGACTGATAAATCTCACTTGCATGAGTAACTCTTACAAGTTTCTTATTTCAGCATATTATTCAAATACATCCCTTCATCTCCCAAAATGCTGAGCTAGGCTCTAGTTTGGTACCTGAAAGGGACTTTTACTCTGAAGCAATACTAGCAAACTGGCTGGAGGGATTTTAATTTCCACACAACATGTGAGTATTTCAAATTGTACTTTGTGGAACCCGATTGTCTTTTTTCTGGAATAATAACAACCCAGCATGTCCTCATGTAAAATACAAGGCAGTCTCCTTTCTTACATATAGATATTTAAAAAATGATCCTTATTCAGTTAGTTTTTATCATATCTGTGTGGCAGACTTGTGAAAACTACTTTTTGCTGGATTTGCTAGTTCATTTGGAACTCCAGGATAATGTGGTTGTGGATCTACTGATCCCAGTATATAAAAGATACCTGAAATTACACTGTCTGTCCCATTGCTCTGCACATCTGCTTCAGTGAAAAAACCTCTATAATAAAGAGAAGATCTCTGTGGCATAGCTACCTGCTTGGTCCTCTTGGTGTTACACCAATTTTTCTGGCCCACCTTGTAAACTGAAAACGTTGAGTGAACAATTGAGCTTAATATGATCAGGGCCTTGTTAAATAAAAACATTTGAAAACTTAGATTCCTTTTCCTAGCATCATGAAATGAAACATGGCACTAAAATGAAATATTCAGAAGCTGAGGCAAGATCAGACAGCTTCAGGCATTCTCCCACTAACATGGAAGAAAAGTTATAGCCAAATGCACTTAAGTTGCTGTTCTTGTGGCCAACAAGGACCCAGTTTTATTTAACTATGTTATGCTGGAGTACCTTGTTGTGCATCTATATATGACAATAAAGATATTCAATTAATTGAATATTTAAACATTTCCCCGACCCTGCACAAGGGAGCCTTGGCACTTCTTTATGGAAAGAATGATAAGTCTGCCAGGAACTGATATTCCAACCTCACAGAGGGAAACTGTGTTATAAATTTTTCTATTCCCAAGTGAATGAATAACTGCTTCCAGAAAAGAAAAAAAATCATTACTAAGAAAAGTAGAAAACCTATAGAGAATGTGCAACATGTTCCTTTAATCCTGTTAAGATAACAGACACATTGTGATACATCAAGCATAGTGGAAAGACAGGTATTCAGAACACATACTGTTTGGAAGAGATTAAGTTGAAGTAAAGATGGCAGTGTAGCCTTAGGACAACCTCATGGTTAAACAGAAAATATCTTTAAATTGCTAGCATTGGAAAACATTTCTATGATTTGCTCTATACTTCTTTTCTAAAATGAGCATAAAGATGAAATCATGCAAGTCCAACTTGCACTGAAGCCAGCAGGAAATTTTCATGTTTATAAAAGAGGTTTGTTCTTTCCACTGGAGAAAATTAACCCAGAAAATTAACATACAGAGATTTCTTTTGAATTATAGCTCTTAAAAATGGTATTCACCAGTAGATCTCTATGTAGCAAATGGTCAATAAACATCATTCATTGAGCCCCTATGGTATGGTGCTTCTCAAATAGCCTTCTGACATCTAAGAACTGATATATTTCACTAACAAGTAAGATAACAAGTAAAGTTATGTACATGTATTCTGATTTTGACTATTGTTTTCTTGGAGCACTAACAGTATAGTTAAAATATTCATTGTAACTTTGTTTTTGTATTCTATTAAGCTTATTAAATTAACTTAAAACCTAAAGTTTTTCCTAAAGTTTTTTTCCAGTTTTTCAGTCTGAAAAGATTCAGAAAATTAATTTAGACTTTTCTAAGAAACAGAAGAATAAAAGTGCTTAAAGATTAGCATTTTAAAATACTAATGAACAGTAATAGCTGAAAACCAACTGAAGTGAAAAAGTGATTACACATTTTGCATACAGAAAGTTGTTACTTTTACTGAAGTGACCTGAGATAACTTATAGGTTTCTTGTAATATAGGCAATATGTGAGGATTTGAAGAAAAAAAATGAGTCTCTCTTAGAGCTATTTAACCTACTGTTAAGAAGATGCTACAGGCTAGGCAAGAATAACAGCAGTTAAAGGGATGAAAATTAGAAAGGTCTCTTACTGCTTCTTTTGATTCTAAGCCAAGTAGATTGAAAACATCATTCTGATGACAGATTTGAGTATGTATTGTAAACACTTTGCTTGCATGCATCCTGTGTGGATGCAATCAACATTAAGGATCCAGCCTGATATGACATTCAGATAAGAACTAGGTGCGGGGGACTCACTCTCATCCAAGACAAAACCTGCTTTTTTTTTCGGTGAGGGTTACCCCTTCTTTCTCTATAATTGTATCGCTAAGGTAATTTGAATCGTAGGTAACTGAATTTCATCTGGCTGCCTAACAATATGGACTGTTGCTACATCCATCCTCCAGCAGGAATTGTGTGTGGGGTGTGGAGACCAGGGTTAGGAAAACATCTGAACAAGATCCAGCTCCAGTGCCTTACTTCTTGACAGCGGTGTAGTCAGAGATTAAACAATTCTGAATTGCAACTTCTTGTTAGCAAATTACAGCTACCTTTATGTGGTCTTATACATGGGAAAGCACTGTGCTCTCTGACCTTAGCCAAAGTCTTTCAGCAAATGGATGTGTGGGATCCCATACAGTCCTATATGGGGTTCAATCATCTACACTGAAAGGGTCATCCTACACTCCCTTCATAGCTAGAGGGAAACAGCCACTTTCAGGCCACAGTGACCCTAAGGTGGCTGTCTAAAAGAGGGCTGATGAGTCAATCTTCAAAAATGCTCAGTCCTCTCCACCAACTGTGAAAAGAACTCAGCTTGGTTGTAAAACTTTGCATTGTAGCCCTTTAAAGTTAAGTACAATGTATTGTACTTCTGATGTCCAATTTATTATAGTCTTTATTTATGGGAAATGGAAATTACAGAATGTTATGGAATACCACCTAAGGGATTTTTTTCTTTATTACTGTACATATTTTATGTATATCTCTTAGCAGAGAACAAGCCTATCATTACTTTTAACAAAAGAACACGACAGGTCTTTTCCCATCAGCAGCAAATAGCAAAAGCCTTTAAAAATGCCTGGTAGATCCTAGCTAATATACTCAAACAGGTGAGATCCTGCACGTATACCACTGTCATAAGTTATGGTAATTTTTAGTTCTATAAAGTAGTTTAAAACTATTTTTTTACATTGTCCTTCGTATTATCTTTTATACATTCCAACTTTTGGCTTATACACAGAAGCTATAAAAGAAATTGAGTATAAGAGGAAAAAAAAACCACATTACATATGACTTAATTGAAAGGTCACAAAATTATTCTGAGCTCTCTTGTCTACAGAAAGCTCACATTCACTAATATTTATACTTTGACTCTACTTTGATAAATTTCCTGGCAGAGTTTTCTGCTTGTATAGAGATGGGACTATTGTCACAGGAATCAGAATAGAAGGTTAGAATTAGTTTTCTGCATAAACTTTCTCTTGAGAAATAAAAGGGTTGGGGTTTATTTTAAGTCTGTAGCAACTGAGACATTAGTGATTTAAATGCCAAAAAGAGAACGCCTCAAGAGAAGAACTAGGATTTATTTATTTCAACATTTTAATTAATTCTCAGAAAGTACAAATCACAAAGCAAAACAGATGAGAACTCTGGTTTATTCTGCAAGAATAGAATCACCTTTTATAAAATCAGGAATCTGTATATTGTATTCAAAGCTTGTCTATAACAATGACCTGAATCTGAGACAACTTTCTACTAGTATATCAAGTATAACATTAGACCCAGAGACTGCATCCCTGTCTTTTATAATAAAAGAAACAAACAAACCACTGGGAGATTTGGAAGAAGATCCAAACTACTGAGGAGTTTCCAGACCAGTGATAATTTTTTAGATGGCATGGTTACAGATTAGGAGTAGAATATACAATAGTCAGTTACCATACCTAACCTACTAGAATAGGAAATGTTTCACGTTTACCTTTCATTTTCTATAAATCTAGATTCCATTTCTCTAAGCCAAAATGACATTAAGAGGTTTTTTAAAAATTCCACCAAATTTTTATTTTTTTTTTACTGGTTATCTCTAAAATAAGATAACTTAGTAGCAGAGAATCAAGATGAGATTTTCTGACTCCCAGTGACTGTATCAAAGTTTTCACAGCCAAACTACATCTTTAAAGGTCTCATTGGTTTTATAGCTTAAGAATATGTTTCTCTTTTCTAAGCAGTCCCACATATCAAAAAAAGTCAAATATTTTCTCTTTAGCACTAATAAAAATAACATTAACTGATGAAATGCACTGAAATGTGTCCAGTCTCTGAATCCAAATTCTAACTCACAATAACTGTAAGTTCTTATTGTTACTGTACATATCAGATACTTTAAGATATCTCCATAAAACTATTCAGAGCTGACTAATGTTCTATTATGGTATGCCCTACAAAGGAAAACTGTTCACAAAATCAGACAAATTCAAAACATACTGCTTTTAAATGTTTGAAGTAACATCATGCCCCTTTTGCAGAAAATATTCTTTCTCCATTTAATCTTTGACATATTTTGTAAATCTATTCCAGATGCACTTATTCCTCAAATGTTAAGAAATGCAGTTAAACTCATGGAAAAGCTTTCAACAGTCCTTAGTAATATAATTCTATGATGTCATGAGTCTGATAAAATCCCAAATTGCAGGTCCTTTGACACCAACATCCTTTTGAATGTGACTCTCACAATGTCTTTGTGGAGATAATAGGGTGCATTTATAGAGGTATCTGTGAGGTGCAGAGTGAAATAGGGATGGGCTGATAACATACAGAATTACAGATAGAACCATAGAATGGTTAGAGTTGTTTGAGTGTAGCAATCTTTGAGTGTTGAGTGTAGCAATCCAGACAGTTCCTTATCCACCAAGTGGTCCATCCATCAAAGTCATGGCTTTCCAATTTTGAGACCTTGTTTACATGTGGAACAGTGTCAAACACTTTGCATAAGTCCAGGTAGAAGACATCTGTTGCTCTGTGTCTGTGGCAGTATCATAAAAGGCCACTGAATTTGTCAGGCATGACTTGCCCTTGGTGAAAACATGTTGGCTGTCACCAATCACCTCCTTATTTTCCAGTGCCTTAGCAGAGATTCCAGGAGGATCTGCTAGTGACCCATCCCACAGATCTTGGACCATCATCTCTTGTCTTGTCAAAAGCTAGCCAGATAATATCCCCCTCCCTCAACAAGCTTAGTTTAAAGCTCAGTCAGTGAGCCCTGCTAGCTCATGAGCTAACACCCTCTTTCCCCTTTGAGAAAGATGAACCCCATCCTATACCAGCAAGCCTGATGCAGTGTAGGCCATCCCATTATCAAAAAGCCCAAAATTGTGGTGGTGACACCACATAGAGCCATACAATCACTGACTGTATGTCTGTTTCTTTCAGAGTCCCTCCCTATAGTTGGGAGAACAGAAGAAAAGATTACCTGCACCCCAGATTCCTTTACTAACCTTTCCAATGCCCTGAAGTCTCTTCACCATCATCACCACCACAAGGAAGACAAACAGATTCCAAGAAATCCTTACTTTAAGGAGTTGTCAGGAGCAACGTCTGAAATTGAGAGCAAAAGGGCTTTCTAGGAATCTTTATATTTTGTAGAAGAGTTTTAATTTTGTTTATAAATATTGAGGTGAGCTGGGGAAAAATATTCTATATAATCTCTTTCAGCTATGTTCCACAAGACTTTTCCCAGTCTGTAAGTTCTTAAGTGCCTGTTCTCATTTTAAGGCTTTCTAAAACAAGAGCATTAGGGAAAATAAACCACAGTTTTGTGTCTGAAAGTCATAAATTATAGGTTAGGGAGACTGATTCATCAGTAATCAGCACAGATTCTGTTACTGTTCTAGACACATGGAAGAAATGCAAGGACAGTTAGAAAAAATTATTTTATTAGATCTTTTATTTATTACACATGTGAAAAAACAGGCAAGCTTTAGGTACACAATTCCTAAACTGGACAATTATCAATTGTTCCTACATTATCATTAATGGAATAAACAGAAGTGTGTTTGTTGAAAGACTGCTATTTGCATGTTAAAAAGATTGCTGGAATAAAATAAGCTGTTCACTACACTTGAGTAATTTCTTACTAAAATGGGAAATATGGTCTTTGAATGGCTGTCTGATTTCAAAAGAGCATGCAATTATTTTAGATAATAAGAATCCATAGAGAGAGTGTAGTAGCACAGTCTAAGCAAACAGGACAATGTGTTGTTGATTTTTGACCTTCTAATGTTTCAGACTGTCAACATTTTTCAAAATGACCTTTTATGCTGCAATATATTTGCCATTTTGTGTCAGTCTCTGATTTTCCTGGCTATGCAAGTTGGTATCACTGCTGCTAATGTAAGCTTTTCACCTGAGCGAACGATTTATGCACGTGCCTGCACACACACACACACACACAGTAGCAATGCTTTGCCAACATTCAGAAAATGAGATCTGTGCTGTGCTACATATTACATCTCTTAGCTCCTCTTCTTTATTCAAACGCTCACTATTTTCATTTAATAAAAAGCTTTTGATGTTTGAAACATTACTTTGCTAGGAATTGAAGAATATTTTTCAAACAAAAAGAAAAAGCATGCCTCAAATTTAATAAAGAATAACTAATATTTCTGTACTATATTCTTTATGTACTTAGAATACAGATATTTCATTTCAGAAGTCAATAAAATCGAATGATAAATGTACAGTAGTCTTTAAAAATGTGTATTATTTACCTTTATTTTTTTCTCTTGCACATAAAAATTCAGCCTTTCAACTTCTGTCCTCTAGAGACTTTTCAGTCATTAATGGATTGCTTTCAGAAGCCTAACACATTAATTCTCTGAGGCAAAAGAAGCTGGAGGGGTATGGGATAAAGAATTTAAATCAGGCCTCTGAAAGATTTGTGCAGGCAATTTTAAAATGGAATGGTGGGACTCTCGCCACCCCAGTCCCTCTGATAGAGGCCACCTTCCCCCATCCACTCCTAGGAGAGATATTTAATCCTTTTCTGAACCAAGCTGAAAGGAAATAGCATACAAGTGGATTAGAAGATCCTTCAACCTCTGTTGGAGGGACAGGCAGACAGCAGGGGTCAGTAGCTTGGATTTTAATCTTCCTCCAGAAAACTGTCAAATCATTTGATTGCAGAGCCAAACAAGAATCATAAGCAATATTTGCTTTAAAATTCCACTTCTGTAAGAAGCCATATTGACTTCCACAATAGAGAACAAAAAATTTTATTTTCCTGGATATCAGTCTATCAGTGACATTCCAGGCAACTTCACTCCTTCATTGTAAAATACACCAAATAACTAAGAGAGCATTCTTAGTGCTAATAGACCAAGGCTTTCCCCAGGAAGAAGAGAATCTAAGAAAGACAAGTGTATCTTCTTCACTGTGCTTCCAATTTCTTACTTCACAGACCAAGATGGAGCCATCTTTAGTGGGTCAAAATTCATAGATTATATTTTGTTATGTAAGAGGCTAGAAGCTTACTATAACCCCTTCTTCCTGTAACCTTTCCCCCTCCAAAGAAATTTAGCTCCTGAGACCAAGGATTCAAAGCGCAAATTGATATGGCCCACTTTTACAATTTTGGCTTGGACTGCTGAAAAAAATTGCAAAGTTGTGAGAAACTGCTGCAAAAAGATCTCTGGAACTACACAAGGTCAGAACAATACAGTTATAAAAAAATCTCATCAGAGACAAATTTATTTGTGCTACCTGTTTTGGTATAAGTGTTGTCACTGGCTTTATTCAGGAAGAAATAAGACCCTTGCAGAGGTGGATGTAAAGAGATCAGATAGAGCCTTCATCAATTGCAAATAAATACTTCATAGTTTTCATGAATATACTAAATGCTACAGGACTTCTCCTTACTTTCTGGGCTGCAAGCACCAGGATCCTGGTCCTTTTCTTTTGTAAATATGGTCCTTTTTGGAAAACATCACCTGTCCCTCATGCCAGATTTAATCATGTTCTTTGATGAAGAACTTTGCTGGGAAGAGGAAGAGTGGGACTGGTGGGACTGTCTTGTCCCAGGACTGAAGCCAGGACATTGCTGGAACATACAGAAGAGGAACTACAAAGGGCTTCCAGACTTCTGAGCCTATGATAGTGATCTGGGTCAGAAGAACTATTACTCAGAAAAACAAAACTAGCTCCATCTTGGATGGCACAATTGGGAAAACACATCTCTTTAGACAACTTAGCTGGCTCTGTCACACATCAGAGCAGGTAGGTAACTAGCACACAGCAAGTAAAAAGGATATGGGTGGAAGGAGCTTCAAATGCCAGGCACAACTGAATGGTTATGGAAAAAAAATAGGCAAAAGGTCAGAATACATCAAGGAAGTAGTGACATCTGATTGAAGGAATAATGAATCATCAGTTAGAGAGATCATGGATGTGTTAACATACCATACATTGGTCAAATCATATATGATCCCTTAATCCTTTAAAAGGCTTTCTTTACACCTCTGAGGCATAATGGGAAGGACAGACCAAATAGCATTTGATTGTGATATGAGTAAGGAATTAAAATGCTGTAGGGTGAGAGCCTGAGAGAATCTCTGTCTCACCCAAGCACAAGTATTCATCCAATACAATGTTAACAGCTAATCAAAAGAAACAAGCAGTATAAATTAACTACACTAAAAAGTAGGTTTTCAAAGTTGTAACAAAAAACCTTTTTCCATTTGTCAATCATAAATTCTATGGAAAGAGAATAACAACATGAAGGGCTCATTTGCATTTCCTGAAAAGGGTTCTTATGACAAGGGTAGTGTCAGGGGACTGTGTGTATTATATGACACATGCTCCCCTGACAGAGTGAGTCAGGGGAGAGAAAAGAGAGAAAAAGGCATGAATAACAGTTATATACAGAAACCAGAGGGTTTTATTTTAATTATAAATTCTTACTATTTGTGCTGACAGAATTTTGTGCATGTCACCGTATAAAGTAAAAACAAAAAGTTTCAAAATGTGATTTTAATATATGTCCACTACCACAGGAAAGTCATAGGAAGACTTAGGAGGAAGGTATTTATTTATTTGGTTGGTTGGTTGGTTTGTCTGTGCTTGCAGAAAAGATATTTAGTTTTAGTTGACAGTGTCATTACCTACCATTGATGAGACCAAACAAACTGAAAATTTGTAATGAATAGCCACACTTGTGTAACCCAAAACTTATTTTTACTTAAAGAGTCACTTAATGAGATACCTGTGGTCAGTTTCCAAATTAGCAACACAAATTAATGTGATTTTTTTTGGTTGAATATTGGCAAAATGTACAGTAATCCCATTGATGTTAGGAACATTGTCAATTCACTGCAAGGAATGCCACACAATCTCCAAGGAACACTTCTAAATTTACAGTTGTAAAAGAAAGTAAGGAAACATCTTCACTTTGCACATGTATATTGATGAATACTAGCCAGGAGACACTGTACAATACCTCCTCACAGATACTAGTTGCTGCTTTTGAAGGCAGAAAAAATTTTCCACAAATTTACCTAAAACTCACCAAAGCTTCAACGTTAATTTCACTATTCTTTCCAGTTTTGTTAAACACTTTTTGTCTTGAAAAAATTTGCAAACTCTCAGGCCTCTATATAACCGGCAATTTGAATTCAAACAAAGCCTTTCATTATAGCCTGAAATTAACCTATGTTAATGAATTCAAGTTGGTCCTCATGTATTAATTTACCTACATTTGGACTCTGTCGCTAGAATAATGGTATATTTCACTGCATTACATTTAATTATTTAAAGAGGCTTGTAGTTTTCACAAATGTTTCTCCTCCCTTTTGAACAACTAACAGACTCGTTACTCACATTGCAAGAAGGCTTGTCTGCCTGTGCACCTGCAATAGCTGAGGCTGTGACACCACCTTGCTTACCCGTTTCAGCTACCTGGTTGAAGAGGTTCTTTTCCATTTGCACTCTCTCTACAACACCTCCTCCTCCCTGCTAATGGCAGAATACTTGTGAAACCTTTCCCTAATCTGCTCCCTAATAAAAGTTAATCAGGTGGTATTAAAAGATTGAAATATAATATCTCACTTAATCTCAGGTTTTATTGAGGGGCATTCTGGGACCGGTAAGCAATGAGCAGCTGCATTCGGGAAACTCAACAGCTACTGTGGCTTCTTTTTAGAGTGTGTCCTCCAGCTTGGGATAAAGGCAATCTTCAATCAGTATATAGAAATAAAATCCATAAATCTTCTGATGTTGTGGCTGGGTTGATTCCTGAAATTATTTTCTTAAACATATATACATCTTTAAAAAAAGGGATGGTTGGATATATTTGCCAGGTTTAAATGATTAAACAAAAGTAAAACCAAAAGTTTTAAAATGTCTACCCACCAAACTCTTAGCATCATCATAAGCAGAATAAATAAAGCCGAGATCATTTATTTTTGCACTGAGAGGCAGCTGTATAAAGAGTCTCTGGCCTCCTGTGGTGTGTACAAAACTAGGCTGAAGAATTCAGACAGCAAAGGAATATCTGTTTCCAGGATAAAAGGTGATGATCCAGGTACCAAAAAGCATCCTTCCCTTTGAATACCAAGCATAAAATGTCATGGGATCAATTTTTGTCTCACATCAGCCACAAATCCAAGTATAACACTTGATGAAAAGAAATTGTTAAAGACTTCATCATAGAACTTGAAGTAGGAACAGGAAAAATTCATATAATTTTTTTTAATATTGGAGTCAGGGGGGTGGAGGGAACAAAATCTCTTATAAATTGTCAATTTGTAGGCTTAATTTTCATACCTGCCTTTTTTTTTTTTTTGTGTCTGGATTTATGCTATTTACTAAACAAATAAGCTAAACTGGCCAGTGAGAACATCTAAGAAAAATTTACATTATTCACCAGTGTCTTATAAGAATGTCAAAGTTAACTTGTCAGGTGCAGCTCTAACTTTCAAAATGATTATCCTATAACCTGGGGACACGTCAGTTCCTTATTAAGGACTAACTGAAGTGAAGATGAAGAGGAAGGAAAGAAGAATTTGGTATGAAAATAAGACCTCAAATTTACCTTTCTCAGGAACTACTAAGCATATGCTAAAATAATTTGCTGAGTAGGCATATAGAGAATTCTAGAATCAGTGTGGAGTAGAACACAGAACTCATGGAAGGCAGGAGTTGGTTAATAGCAGCATCCTCACTTAGGCAACAGATTTCTGGTAAAACTATCTATCTCATAATTGTTCCATCGGCTAAAAGGATTCTCTCTGCAAGATCTAGGCTTCCATTCCTGGGGGTTTTGTCCCCCGTATACCCTGAAGTCACATTCACTCATTTAATATGATACAAGACTGTTGTATATATCTGAGCATAGGTTTGCAATTGAAAAAAATTAATTTCACAGAAATTTTAATTTTTTACACCAATGTCTTTTTACATTTTTTTCATCACAGTAGTAATTTTATTTATGTAGAATAACTAAGAAAATTAATAGCAAAAAAGAGAAAAAATGTCAATATACAAGGCAAGAATCCTAGGGAGTGGGGCTTCTTAAAATAGGAAACATCTTTTGACCAAAAAAATAACTTCTGTGATGTCACTGGTTTTCCTTTTTTTTTTTTTTTTTCTTAGGCCATGTTTTAATTTTTGTAAATATAAGATAAAGAACATTGCCTATACTTTAAATAAATTAATGTTTTGTGATAGAAGATGAGAAAATGGAATTTCTATTAAGTGATAAGTCCTGATATCAAAAACCTTTTCTGACTGAATTTCTAAAATTTGCTGCAGAGAAAAAATCCCAAGGCATTTCTACTCATAAATGATGAAATAGCTTGAGATTTTGTTCCAGAGTTTATGATTGGGACAGTATAAGATTAATCCATCCTCCTCCTTGTCAAATAATGAAGTAAATGGAAATACAACTGCAGAGAACAAATTATGTGCGGAGTTTTTTTTAATTATCATGTCTTCAGCTTAAATTCATAAATGACAGAACCAACAGATTAAGAAAACTATTAGCAGCAGGACTGTTGATCAACCAAGAATGGACACAGGAACACATTACTTTTAATGTAGTGTAAATACCCATGCTTGGCTAAACTATCTTAAATGAAGACATTTTCACACAGACCTTTTCATATTGTTCCATAATTTTCTATTTTAAATTAGTTGTATCAACCGTTTCACATATAACTAAAATCAAGGTAGTTGATGAAGATTGTCATATTCTTCAGTAAATATTCCAGTTGTAATAAAATTATAAAGTTTTCCCATCTTCTCAGAACACTGAGAAAAAAATCACTACTGTTACAACTAGTATGAAACTGATGAGCAGCTACTTCCAGTTTGATTCTTCTCATCAGTATAAAGCGATAAAAAAAGTATATAATGATAAATTTCGAGATGCAAGACACAACGGATATTTTATGCATTATTTTATCAGACAAAAAATATCAAAAGATATTTTTTAAATTTTCATGCAAAAATATAATCATACTTTCTGTGAAGGAACACAGGGACTAGTGATAATGTATAAGTATTTTAAGTCTGTAGACTCATTAATTATTGCATTATAAATTTCTTTCTGTATACTGTAGCATCACCATTGCTACAGATAATGATCATACACAATTTTATCAAAACAATTAATAAGATTTTTCTAAGTATTTTCTGTTTTGAAACAGAATTTGATCATGCAGGTTGCTAAAGCAGAGATCCAGTTTGGCACTCTTTTCCCTTATTTCTTGAGCTTATTGGGTATTAACTCTTTTAATCTTTAAGCTATTTAAAAGTCTTTTCATCTGGAAAAAAATGTTGAATTATAAACCACTTCATGAGGCTGACAATTAATCATGATGTTTTCTGAAAATCAAAGCCTCAGGAGTCTCGATCTTGTTGATCTTTGTGCCTAGGAAACTCCCAGCTAAAGAAATACAATTTGGAGGAGGGAAAAGAGAAGAAAAGAAAAATAAAAGTCTGCTCAGTAAGGAGCATCTGGTTCATTTTCTAGACAAAGGTAGGATCAGTGTTCCATAAACCATTTCTGACAGGAGTTAACCCTGTCAGATTAACAGTTGTACCAAATAACTTCCATTTCCATATTTCCTGGCATTCATAATATTTCATTCCAGAAAGTTTTACTGATATCTGCTATAAACCTCACTTGCTACAGATGACACCCTTTACTTTCAACAGATGTTTTTTAAAGAGTTGAAACTGTGTTCAACAGACTCTCCTCCCTATGTTACAACTTCTTCAGTCTGTTTTACAGGTCAGACCACTGTTGGTTCTTCTTGTTGCCTTCTCAAGACTCTATCAGTGGTCCATTTCTTACTTAGAGTGCGGCACCATATTCTGAACAAAATATTCTAACTGAAGCTTTATCAATAATGCCTCGAGCAGAAAGACTGCTTGACACATTGACAATACCCCTATGCCCATTTACCACAGTGTAACAGTACTGAGTCATGATCAGTTTGGATCCATCTTCAGCTCCAGGCATACTTTTGTAGTTTGGTTGCCCAGATATATAATTCCCCTTCTATAGGTTTGGACCTGATTTTCCCTACTTGTATGTAAAAGCCTGTTGTTTCTCCTTAGTGAATTGTTTTTTTCCTTCCTTATAACTTCTCCGGTTTCTCAGGATCATTTTGTCTTTTAATTCTCTCTGCCAGCATGTTTGCAGTTCATCTCAGCTAGATGCCAACTCAGATTTAAGAAGTAATACTTTATTCCTTTTTTTAAAAACATATATTTTCCTTGTACACACAATACTCTGTATCAGTTAACTGCACATTAATCTACATTACTTATAGAATTTCAATTAATGTTTAATGCATTACTTAGGCATCAAATTAAGCATTCTGCCTGTCACAACAGAAAGAATGCAACTGAAAAGTAGTAAAGTGTACATTATGTATTAGTGCCTAATCCAGCAAAATTTAAATGTAACTGTTTGTATGAGTAAGGACTACCCAAACAAAGAGTCTGCCAAATCAGGGCCTTCATTTTCCTATCCGTCAACTTCAAATTCCTCAAAATGCTTTTATCCACATTTTAGAAGGAGGAGGCAAGGTATTGCGTTGCATACATTACTTCTTTGATATATTACTTTCCCAAGATTTTTCCATTTTAAAATTAAACCACCCATGCATTTCAAAACACAAGAGTGTACAAAGTATCAAAATTTTTCAGCTGTAATGGAGGAAAGAAAAATTATATATGTTTATGGATTAGCACTGATTTCTAAATTAGTCAGTAGCTGCACTGAACATGCAAAACTGAGAGAAGAGAATCATTCTTTATCATATATCTGCTATACATGGAAGGAATTATTTAATTCTTTCTCCTCAGCTACAGGACTAGCATGTGTTGCCAGATAAGAACTCCTTGCAATATTTGTAAATTAGGACATGAATAATTGAAAGTGTTTGGAAGTGATTCTGTTCACTGGGGAAATAGTATAGAACTTACTCAGTCTTCTGAAGTGAAATGTAAGTATATTTCCTTCATGTGCTGCATAAATATTTGATTAACCACTGTGCAAAGCATTAGTAAAGCACCTGCTCAGCATGAGACTGAAACCTGGTCGACACCAGTAAGCAGTAGGAATAAACTCCACCCGGTGAGAAAAGTTAAATGCAAGTTTGAAAATTTCAGTCTTTGGTATTCTGATCTATTGAGTTGAGAAGAATAAGAAAACAAGCATTTAAAATGATGAAACTGAAACAAAAAAGATGTAGGCACTTGTAGCACACATATGCTATGGTGATGTGTTAACTCTGGTGTTTTGTCATTTGTCAATAATTTGGAATTTGTATTTCCTTGTCATAAATCATGGAATGCATTGGGTTGGAAGACACCTTAAAGATCACCTAATTCCAAATCCTTTGCCATGACCAGGGGCACCTTCCACTAAACTAGGCTACTCAAAACCCCATCCAACCTGGCCGTGAATGCTTCTAGGGATAGGGCATCCACAGCTTCTCTAGGCAACCTGTTCCAGTGCCTCACCACCGTGACAGTAAAGAATTTTTTCCTACTATCTAGTCTAAATCAAGAAACATTTCAGTTTAAAACTGTTAATCCTCATCCTATCTTCTTTCTTTTAAAGTAGAATGTTTATATCAGAACACCAAAATACATACTGAAAATATAAAACATTATCAAAAATGGATGTGCTGCAGTATCTACATTGGGCACCTGTCCAGATTCTCTCAGAGCTCTCTAGTACCCAGGGCTTCTGTGACAGCCCTTGGCTCTTGCCAGTCTCCCTACAAAACAAATCTTACAGTCCAATGCTCCCAAGGCTTTAGGTGCAATCACATGGAAACACATGCTGACTCCTCTTGAATGCTGCTTCTTTTCTAGTGTCCCAGACTCTGAGATGCTGTAATTATGATCAGATGTGACATAGGGAATGTCTTCCTGAACTCCTTGCTGACCCAAAAGAATGCTCTTATTGACAGTAATATTTCCAAGGAGCAGACAATTCACTAGTCTCAGGTTCTCCAGCATCACCAGCATCAGAATGTGGTAAAGCTTCTTCTCCATGTCAACCCCTGGGACAATTCTGAAGCCAAGGCAATCACAGCCAAACCTCTGTGTCAGCAAGGCTGGTCCATTGATTTGGCATCTGATTTCACACAGCATCCTGCAGAGTCTGGCCCAGCTGGCATTCACTGCATACATGATGTTGGTAGGAGAAGCTTTCTGAATCACCATGTTAATAGCAAAAAAGTAATAAATATTTACTTTCTGAAAAGATATGTTTGCCACTTGGTAAGGTATGACTTACCCTTGGTAAGGTATGACTGTAACCCTCTGCTGGGTTAAAAACTGTCTGGAGGGCCGGACC
>BJBW01004892.1:0-33827 GCA_004320125.1 Scolopax mira
GGTTGTCAGACATTGGAATGGGCTGCCCAGGGAGGTGGTTGAGGCACCATCCCTGGAGGTGTTCAAAAGACGGATTGATGTAGTGCTGGGAGGTATGGTTTAGTGATGGTGATCCTCATTTTTTGTTGTGTGGGTGTCTATTTTTGTCAGTTAGGTTGACGGTTGGACAAGATGATCTTTAAGGTCCCTTCCAACCTAGAAGATTCTGTGATTCTGTGAATACTGCATCCACTTCTGGGCTCCCCAGTTCAAGAGGGACAGGGAACTACTAGAGAGAGTCTAGTGTGGGGCAACAAAGATGATTAAGGGATTGGAGCACCTCCCGTATGAGGAAAGGCTCAAAGAGCTGCGGCTCTTTAGCCTGGAGAAGAGAAGGCTGAGGGGAGACCTTATTTGCGTTTACAAGTACTTAAAGGGTGGGTTGAAGGCGGAGGGAGCCAGACTCTTTTCAGTGGTTTCCAGTGAGAGGACAAGGGGCAACAGGCACAAGCTGCAACATGGGAAGTTCCACTCAAATATAAGGAAGAACTTCTTTATGGTGAGGATGACACAGCCCTGGAACAGGCTTCCCAGGGAGGTTGTGGAGTCCCCTTCTCTGGAGTTTTTTCCTTCTCCTCCTCTGGAGATTTTCATGACCCACCTGGATGCAGTCCTGAGTGATGTGCAGGGGAGTTGGATAGATGATCTCTAGAGATCCCTTCCAACTCTGACAATTCTGTGATTCCGTGAAATGTAAGTGCGTGAGGTAGAGAGAGAGAGGAAAAGGCACCCCCTTATCCTCTGTAGGATACCAGTGCTGCTGTCCACATGTGTGACAGTTGCATAGCAAAGCCCTTTGGAGTGGTAGTGGGTGGATGAGGCTGTAATAAGACATCTCTGCCCACAGCCAGCTTCCAGAGGAGGGGTGTCTGCCCTGGGGAGAAGGTGGGGTAGAAGGTGAAATGCCCTTTTATCTGCAGCCCCAGCACCCTCCTTCTTCCTCAGCCCTCTCATCGCCTCCCTCCCTCCTCTTGAGGCTGAAACCAAGGTTTTTATCTGTATGACCCTTTGCTTCTGGGAAAGCTGGAGAAAGACATGTAAAAAGAAGGAAGGGCTAGAGAAAGGGAAGGCTGGGGAGAGCTGGAGCTCACCTTCCAGCTCCTTATGGTGCAGAAGAAATGTTTCATGCCCTTTTCTCAAGCAATACCTGGCTGGAAAGCTTAATTTGCATTTGCAGTAGTAGTGAGCACTCGCAGCTGCACCCTGAGTTACTGGGAACTAGGTTTTGAACCAACAGAGTGGTGAAAATCCTCTGAAACCTCAGCCTTTTCATCACAAATTGCTCCACAGTAAGTGGAGATTTTTTCATCTTAATGTCCCTGTGTTTCAGCTCCCTACCTGGCAAAGAAAGGAAGAAACCATCCATAGAAACTGCTTATTTTTGTGTGTGTCTAGAAATGTGTGTACCTAGTCACTACATCAAATTAGCAGTATAAAAAACCCCAAAACTTGGTCATTATAAAACAGCTCTCAGACAACTCATTCATCTTCCTTTTCCCACTAGTAAAATCTGGATTCTGACTGTGTAGAAATGTTTTATCTTTTGTGCACAATGCAATGTTTTTAATCCTGTAATCTTTCCTCTTGGCTTCAGTTGCTGATCTCCAATCTGAATCCTATAAAATGCTTTTTGGAAATGTAGGCATGTTGCTGGAAATGTATGCATGCTAGTAAATTTTCTTTATCTCTCATAACAGTAATACTTTCAAAAAAACTCTGTAGCAAGGATAAGGATGTGCTGCACATGAATCTGTCCTTAGCTGACATGTGCTTTTAAAGTGTTCTCTTAGCCCATCAGTAAAATCACTTCCAGTGTTTCCTTTGCATCTCTTTGTGCTTGAATTCATCAAGAATTTATTGCAAGAAGTGAAGTGTGTTTTCCAAAAATGCAAAAACACAGATCTTGAGTCAAATGCTACAGAGAGGTCTATAAATGCCATGCAGATCATATAAGCGAAAAAGCAAATGAATTGTTTGAGCTCAGTGAACACATTGTCTGGACACTTCTGGGGTCCTTCTCATGCATTCACTTGAGAATGTCCTTGACAGGGTTATTTTTTGGTGGACTCTTCCTGTCTCCTTTCTGAAGCTGTTTTTGTCATGTAGGTCCAGCAGTGAAGCAGCGACCGGCGGTGCTCCTACCTGCCTCTTTCCTCCTGCAAATCAATCCTCTCTTGTTTGACCTGCCTCAGCCTGAGCTTTGCTTTCATATTGCAGGGCCAACAGAAAATATCTTGCAAAATACTTTCAATGTTGAGGAAAAAAAAAAAACAACAGCAGTGCTCCTCTCCCTGTCCACGCAGCACTTTCAGTGTATATCGCATTGTGTTGGGGATGTCACTGTGTCTCCCGCAAGCATCTAACGATGCTCTCCGCCCTTGAAAGAGGAGAAATAATAAACACCACCTGGAATTAGAAACGCGCTAGTCATGGCATGGCTGCTACCTGCGGGGTTAAACATTTTTTATCTCTGTTTTTTCATCTGCACAAAGGACAGCCCCAGAGCAGCCCTGTTTTCTTTGGCTGCTACGCTATCACAGGGCTGCGCTTCTCGCCAGCGTTCTCCCACGATCCAGCCCCCTTCGTCTTCTGGGTCTGGTGCTTTGGTTAAACGATTCTCCACTGCTGATATTTATGTGGGGCAGAGTGTGCTCAGGAGAGGCCCACCAAGATTTATACCCTGTCATGAAAAGCATGGTTTTGGAAATAATGGCATAATTGACTAAGAAAACAACTCCCTTTTGCAACCAACCAGCCTGTCGTGATGGTTAGCACAGTGACCAAGGGCCACTGGTGAAATGTCAGCCCTTGAAAAATGACTGCTGTATTTATGATGTAGGGAAAGCTTGCCGTGTGCCTCTGTTAAATTGGGTCACAACCAGAGCTCAGCTAGAAAAAGATGTCAGTACTGCCACTAGTTCCTCTGACGGTTGAATGATTGGATTTTGGGCGATGCTTTAAGGCTGATTCCCTGATTTTGTTTTCTGAACGTGATGCAGCTAAAAATACCAGCAGTTTTCTTGGAATTTGCAGCGTGTTGCATCCTCGAGTGAAAGCTGAAAGTTGCGAATGGTTTGGGAAGAACAGCAGTAGCTTGAGGCTCTGAGCTGACTGGGGTCTGGGGTTGGGCAAGCAGCGACTGCAGCGGTTTTTCAGGCATTTTCATGTGAGCATTTGCCACACAAAGTGCTGGTCAGGGGGAGCGCTGTGAATCGCAGGCACCGCTGCCCCTGTCTCCATCGCCTTGCTCAGCAGCGTGTGGTTTCTGACTTGCTGGGCTGTTTTGTTTCCCCGAGCAGCGAGACCGGTGACCGTGGGTGTCAGGAGGGGACGGCTGTGTTTGAGGGCAAAGACTTTATGTGGGAGCCTGCTTGTTTTGGGAGCGGTGATCTGGAGTACGGGAGGTCCCTGCTGATGGGAGTGCTTTGCAGTGAGCCTTTTCATCATGCCAACCTTGTGGAAACCCGTGAGAACCCTGTTGCAGGGCTGGGCAGGAGGATGCTTAACAGTGTGGGTACAAGAGTCTCTGTCTCCTGAGTTTTCTCAAGGAGAACAAGGACTTGCCTGTTTTCTTATACATTTATCTGGCTTAATGGCCTGTGTTAGTACACACTGCTGCCTCTTTCTGAGAGCTGCTGAGAAAGACTTTCTAACCGGGACTTTGGTTTTGGACTTAGTCTTTTGATGCTGCCTCTTATTCCCTGTTGACATTACTGAGTGCTATCAAAGCCAACATCCCATAATTTTTTGCCTGTTGCATTACTACCACTGTCTGCTTCTTAGTCTTTCTGACAGTGCTCTGTTTCCAAGGGTGCCATGCTAGAGGCAGATGGAGTTTTGGAGGAGTTCAGTCCTGGGGTTGGTTCAATTGCAGTGGCCAGAACAGAGGTTCAGAAGTCCCTCGATGCAGCTCTAAGGTTTAAAAGCCCTGGTATAAAAGCCCTGGTATTTTTGCTTGTAGAGGTTCATGTGTCTGTTTGTCTGTATGCACATATGTAGGCATATACTGACCCACTCTGAGTCCCATCTTGCACAGTCATTCAGAGCAAATACAAACCTAGCCCATTGCTCAGCTGGGGTGGAGGACAAGATGAAGTCTAATCTTTGCACAGAACATCTTCTGGCAAAGTAAATACCGCAACAGCCTCCTAAATCCACATTTACTTTGCACCTATAGGTTAGAATTACGAAATGCAGTGAATCCCATCTCATACTCCACATGTTTCCTGTTGACAATGAAGCAGTAGAAGCAGGCTGGTATCCATCCTTGCTGGAAATGTTCACGTCAAGATTTCATTCCAGGAAAATCATTTGGGTTGTTCTGTAAACTAACTGAGCTGATCCATAACCTTTTGTCGGGCCGTGCCAGGGAAATGTAATGGAGCCTTTTCCACTCCCCACACTTCAGAGTGCTCTCTGGGTCAGGTATGATTCAAGAATGCAGTTGTAATCCTCGTTTGGTTAGAGGAGACCATTTAGCTTGCAGGGTGACATTGGAATTACTACTCCTTTCAAGGGAGAGAGATTATGGCCATGTGGTTTTCCTTTCAGATTCAGGTTTTGGGTTCCATTTACAAGCGGTTCTTGTAAACAGAGTCTCTCTGCTTCATTTTTGCTAAAAAGCTTCTTGTCATAACACTTAGGGGGCTGCTTTATCTTGCCTTCAAAGGAGCCCAGGTAGCTGGGCAGGCTGAGAGCAAGCTCGACATTCCCTTTTACAGCAAGAGCTTTAATGTGATTCACAGCAGACCGTGCAGCCTTGGGCCACCAGTGTTCAGCTGACAGCAGTTTCTAAAGTTTTAAGATAGTGTGGTGGTGGGTAACAGTGCGAGGTTGGGTAAAATGCTGGCAGACCGCAGCAGATGAGCAGTTCTGGGGAGGAATTCTGCTGTTTCCACCTCCCATCCACAGCCAGCCTCTCCTGCCTGTGCTGATGGGAATGGACAGACTTTGGCTGTGGTGCCCACACAGATCCAGTCTGGGTGAACCTTCTTAATCCTCTAGCTTCCACCTCACCCCAAATATTGCAGTTCAGTATTGCAAAAAAAAAGTGCTTGCTATCTGGTTTAAGTCTGCTGCCTCATCATTTCCTTGAGTCCTCCCTGGATTTGACAAAGTATGACACAGGATTGCTCCTAATCCAAATGCTCCCCACTGTTCTTGAGTTTCAGCCCTCTTTCTATTCCTCCCTTTCACTGTCCCATTTTTTTACTTTCCTTT
Organism: Scolopax mira; assembly: GCA_004320125.1. Taxonomy (NCBI): domain Eukaryota; kingdom Metazoa; phylum Chordata; class Aves; order Charadriiformes; family Scolopacidae; genus Scolopax; species Scolopax mira. The sequence continues at coordinate 5,260 of BJBW01004892.1, forward strand.
CCCCATGGCTTTTTTTCCAGATCTTTTACATCTGAAGAACCTCCCCAAAGTGTTCCTGCATAGGTGTCCTCTTGCAAGCTCCTTGGCAGCTAGAGTTTCAGTTCATTTTAGATCTAGAGTTGCCCTTAGGGGCAGAGCTACAGATCCTGGGAGCCCCTTCCTTTCCCCTGCTCACAAGTTTGTGGGCTGCAGGCCAATCCACCCCATATGGCATTTGGGGGCTGCAGCAGAGGGAGGACTGCAGTGCCCTGAGGTTCCCAGGTGGTGCTGGATGCTAGGCATCCATCGTTCAGCTGAAGAGTGAGGAAGTGACACCCAAGCTCAGCCTAGCTCTTTGGACATCCCTTTATAACATCCCTCTGTGCTTGTTGGGAGTGGGACTGTTACCTTGGTGGCAGAGTCACTGCAGCTCCACAGCATCACTCCAGCCACTGGGCCTCCTCATCATTGTCCTGCTTTCACAAGACAGTGCCATGCATTTCTAGGTCCTTTGGGAATGCTGGAGCAAAGAAAGTAGATTAGTGCCCTCTGGGACCCTTGAGAAGTCATGCAGCAGGGAGATGCTGTATTTCCATGCAAATCGAGACCTGCCTTTTCAGCTCATCCTGCATGTGCTCAATTCAACAGGAAACTTAAATGTTTCTCTTTTTTTAGATCATTATTTCCTCTGTTCTGTGGGAATGCCATGCCAGACCTTATTTCCTCACCTTCTTTTCCTCCTGCTGGCCTGCAGGGTGGAATCCAGGCAGGCTGAGGTGAGGGAGGTAGCCATGGCCATCCAGCATGTCCTCTGCTCGGTGCAGTTGCCAAGCTCTCCCTCCGTGTCCAATGCACGTTGGCTAACCCAGGCTCTGCAGACACAGGGGAAGTCTGGATGCAATCCCTCATCCATTTAAAAAGCCCAACTGTTGGAACGTGCTGCTGAACCCGGGACAGGCGGGTCTCTGAGGCACCGTGTGTACAGTGGAGTTCACCACCACACTGATTATTTTGTTTTTCACCTAATTGATGATCTTGTTGTCTTATATAAGGGTTTTGGCCACATCTGTGTGTTCTCATGTGAAGTGGTGCCATTCTCTTGGCTTCCTTCTCTGAACTAGATGTGCCTACATCAGAATCTGTTTGCTGAGGGAGAAGCCATTAGTGTTTCCAGTGCATTGCTGGCTGATGCATTTGTTCTCTCCTCCTGTGTTTCTAAGTAGCAAAGAATGTATAAGTAAATATTGTTTGGGAGGGGTGGTGGTGGTGGTGTAAAAATTGGTGATGGAAAAAATAACTTGAACAAGATTTGATAAAAACGCACTGTTTTGATTCAAACTCATGGGCTACAAGCATTTCCTGCAGGCCAGTGGGAATTGGAAGACTGTCTTTGTGGGACTTTGAAATCTTAGACATTTCAAAAGTGAGACAATCTCTGTGCCTCTTACAAAACATCAGACAGCAATCAAGTTATATCTTAGCAAACAGCTATTTTAGGTAGTACAACCAGCAGAACAAAATCCAACCTCTAGTTTAGGCCACAGTGTGAGTATCATTTCTTTTAACCTGCCGTTGCTATGAGTAATACATTTTTCTTCTAGAATTTGAACCCATAGAGGGATTGCTGACATCTTTTAATAAGCCACATTGACGAGAGGAGATTAACCCCTGTTATTAGGAGTTGAGCTAAATCTAGGGTGAAGGCATTAAGCTGACCCAAAGATCTGTGCCACTGGCAAAGTCCTTGAGTAACTCCCTACCTGGCAAAACGCTTTATCTTGCTTGGATTTAAAACAGATCTGCTCTGAGGAGGGTTGCTTATCAGAGCTGTTTTCCACTCACCGTTTGAATGATGGAGTGGAGCTGCCTGGTCCAGGACTTCCTGACATTCTGGGAGGAGAAGGATGAGCCAGGTGATGGTGGGTGCAAATCTCCAGCCCCAGGAGCCAAACCTAAGCCAAGCAGCTGTCTTGCTCTGATGCTCTGGGTCAGTGCAAGCAGGAAGGCTGTGAGCATCACACAGTGACTGGCCACGAGCTCGCGGAGCCCAGCTGGCCATGCCATCATCACTGTGGTGAGATCACAGCTGGGATGAACTGAGGTTCAAAGGCTGAACTGCAGAAGAAATTAAAATCAAGCAATGCAATTTAAGCTTCCTCCAGAACACCCGTACTCTGGGGCTTGTAATGTTCTTTTTGCTCTTGGAGAAGCCATTGATCACTTCCAATATGCAAACACCACTTCTCAGTGAGGAACTGAAACACTTTGGCCCTCAGGTTGTTCTTAGTTTTCCCTTAAAATCAGTTGTTTTCTGAAACAGCACTGTTGTTAGCTTTTCCCTTCCTCCCATGAACTGTTTGTAACCCATAAAAAAGAAGAAATTCCCCAGCTCAAAGCCGGGTGTCCTCGAGGCCAGAGGAAGAGTCACAAGGTTTTCTGTGACTCTTCAGTCTGGAAGAAGAGCAGTCATAGATCAGCTGGGTCCAGCCTGGCGCTTCCAGGCTCCCTGATCGGTCATGCTTAATTGCTAATTAGCTACCTCCAGCCCTTTCTCTGGGAATTATGATAATGAACATAAAGAACTGTTTATTCTAAATGAGACTTCCCGAGGGTAACAGCCTCCTCGGTGGCTGTAGAAATGGAAAGCAAGCCCGAGGAAACACCAGGGAGCTGTGGTTTTTGGCAACAGATGATAAACATTTCTCTGTGGATGGAGCAGAGCATGTAATTTACTGCCCAACTCTAACAAGAGTGGTCTTGACCATTTTGCTGTTCTCTGTCAAAGTGCAACAGCTAAATCCTGGTCAGAAATGGTGCAGTTGAAGTTTTTGTGACAGTGGCATAAAACTTATTGGACTTTGTCTTTGGAAAATGAATTCATCATTTTTATAAGATCTCAGATGATATTGAAACCGCTTCATTGCTTGTGGAGGGGCAAACAGGTCCTGTTCACCCTTCTTTAGAGGACAGTGGTGGTGGGATCAGGCAGCAGGTAGACACTTGTGCAGATGTGTTCAAGGGCAGGAGACTTCTGTTGGACTCCCTGATAGGTTTGCATCGTACAGGTAAAAGGTGATGATCCACAGCCACTGGGCTTGCTCCTCAAGCACAGTCATCAGTCATTTCTATCAATCATCTCCAGCAGCATTTACCTCAAAGATTCTTCTCCTGACAAGAACTCATCACAGTTGCTGCTTTACTGCAAACATGCTGACATCCCAGTGGGCAATAAAAGTTGTGTTGTCCCTGTTTTATCCCACCCAGGACATAGAACTGGAGAATATATCACAACAGAGCAATGCCTGGGCGAGTGATGGATTCAGGCTGCTGCCCCACTAGCAGACCCACACTAGCACATTCAAAACTGGCTTGAGCATCTTTGAACATTACCTCACCATACTGCCTATGAGCAGTGAACTGAGTTAACTAAAATTCAGAGGCTCAGGCTATATGCAGGTGATAACAGGACCTGTGCATTCTGATAATGCTGATGGGCAGTGCCCACAGCTTCCTGGCACAAGCTGTTGGAGGACCATTGGGCAAGATGGGGTCCACACTCAGTGGTGAGGCACCCTCAGCTGGTTCCTCAAAGGAGTTAGGTCAAAGATTTTGATATCAGTGTAGGAATGGCACACTGACACTGGGCTAGAAAAGAACTGACGTAGAGACTGGAGTGCCCATTGCCATGATTTTTCACCCAAGCCTTGTGTTTTACAATTGTCCCATATTAGACAACAAATGTCCCACGCCTGGGCAAATCGGGGTCCCTGGGCTAACACTGAGCTGCTGTGGCAGCCCTCAGTGTCGCTGTGTGATGTTCTGACTGCATCTTCTGCAGGACCTGCAGGTTTTGTTTAACCATTCTGGCAAAAAAAGTAGAAGTTGGACATTGACTGGAAAAGTATGGGGGGGGCATGCTGATGGCTTCAAGGAGCACTGACAGGGAATGTGGAGTGTTTCAAATAAACAGTGTTTCAAATAAAGTGACTGTGGCACACAACAGTGACTTTGTGAACATGCAAAGTACTCACAAATTAAGAAAATCCAGTGTCAACCACATGCCAGCTTAATTTGCACTGGACTTCTGTGGTTCTCTGTTATGATTCAGCATTTAATTACATGATTGTAGTCTGGGATTGCTCTGTTTCTGGAAGAGTTTCCTGAGAGGTTCAAACGCAACTGGGTTTTAGTATTGCAACATCTCCCTGGTTTACAAAACAGCTTAATCCACAGGGAGATTCGCTGGAGCTGCCCAGCTGAGGGGGCGGCAGCCCTTGTCTGCAGCTCTGCAAACAGAGTTCCCCGAAGAGCTCCCCCAAGGCTGACCCCTCTCTCCAGGAGCTCTGGGTTCTCAATGCTTGGCTGTCAAACCACGGGCACGGGCTCAGCCTCCCACATTAAGTAATGCATTTCTGTGTGGGGGTGCTGGAATTGTCTCCTCACGGAGGTATCTCCATAAGGTCTCCCCACCCCAGGGCAGGATTTGGTGCAGATTTCCCCGTTTCATGTCCCCTCACCACCTCCCTTAGCAGTGAAGCTGCGACAGAGTTTTTCAAAAAATTGTATAACCCTGCTAAAAATTGCGACACTAAAGCCCAGGCTTTTCCTGTTATCACTTAGCCAAGGCATTGGAGGTGGGAGATTTGCTGTGCCATCGTCAGGCTCAGCCCCTCTCCAGAAGTGTCTGTCCCTCTTGTTGAACACAGGAGGGACCTGGGTTTAGCCAGGCCCTTCGCTGTTCTCCCTAATGGGGTGAATTTGAGATTGATTTCTGCTGCTTCACAGAAAATCATGTGCAGTTATAACATAGGGTGTGATGGTATTGATTATCTTGCAATGGGCTAAGGTGGGGAGCTCTGTCCTGCTCTGTATGTATCCACCTTCTGTGCCCTGTCATAGCTGCAGCTTGAAAATATACATTTGGTAGTAAGAACTAAGTGAGCCGTCCAAGGCAAGGTGTCCTAAGTGAGGACCTCTCAGTTTTCTTGCAGGTCTCCTTATGTTAAACTTAGTTTCTATTTGCAGCACTCATATTCTGGTGGTTAACATCATGGAAGCAAAAGCACGTTATTACTACTACCGGTACTAATTAGAAGTGTGGAAAGGTCCAGAAATCCAAGTTGGAGAAAAACATGTAATATGACACATTTCTAAATGAAGGCGTACTTTTTGTTTCAAGGAAGAGTGGAGAGTTTTGTGCCAGCAAACACCACTTGAGTTCTCAGTAGAAGCCTCAAGCTCTAAGTGCAAACAGGAGACCGTGGTGATAATTTCAGGGTATGGACCCCCCCTGCACATGAAGACATTTATTACTGCTGAGCACCAATGCTGTGGATTTTGCTGGATCCTTCAAAGAACAAACAAAAATATGAGGTCAGGGTGACCTGCTGCCACCCCTAACTTCTCAGTGTCACTGTAACTTGAATTGCTTTGGTATCTCCATGTTGCTAAGGGCAGCATGTTTTTCTACTGCTTGTGATGTGATTTGCAAACTTCATCTATAATGGAGTACTCTGCTTAATGTCCTGCCTTACCTTTAATTTGATTTTTATTGTTGCATTTTAGGAGATTCATCCACAGAAGTGCCTGTGTGGGCAACAATAAAAGGCCCAAGATAAATTTATTCTGACTTACTATCTGCAGTTGCGAGAGATAATAGATACTGGATTTCTGTTATTATTGTGTTTCATTTAAATAAAAACCATATGCCCAAAGTCAGCGCCTTGGAGATAAGTCAGACATCTGGCTGAGATTACACATTGGGAAATGTGAATGATGCAGATGGTGAGATTATAATGCACACCGTGCCCATCGGGTTATATCAGTGATGAACAAGCACTTCATTTGGTGGAGAAGCAGGGAAAAAAAATCCAAACTAAGAGGTGAAATTTCTCAAGGAATGTGTGTGATACTCATTTCAGTTTGGAGTTTGCATGCATGTGTTTGGGGGAGTCTGCTTTACACCGCATGCCAAACCTTTATTCCAAATATATAGGAGGGTGCCAGATATAATATAGCACTTTCAAACAACTTTGTGGAATCAGATTGGTATCTCAGGCTGTAAAAATGTCAGGTTTTCTTCCTTGCAGTGTTTTGGGAATAAAAACCAACTTGTGAACAAAGTAGGAAAGAAAAAGCTTAGTTTATTTTATTCTGCATGAAATGTGACCTCCACAAAAGTGTAGTGGTGTGAACTGCAGAGTGGGCTCAAAGGCAATGCACGTGTACTGCATGTAGATAAATTGGTGGGAATGCAGAAGTCCAAAGTGGCACAAAAATTATGTTCTGAGAGGAGAAAAGGTATGAATGTTTGTCTTTACTCATACTTATTTAACATCAGATCTAAATTTAGCATTGTCTCTACAGGCTAACACTGAATGATGTCTTGAGTGTACAGTGTATTTACCTGCAATGTCACTTTTTGGAGAAAAATATACACAGAAGTATACTACTTATGCTTATTTAAATCCAGCATCAAGTTGAAAATGTCTTGAAGGTTAGTATTGATGGTCATAGCATGAACCACGTTAGAGAACCATAAATTAATACAAAGAAATCACCCAAACTTTCCCAAGTTGTTTGCTTTAAGTGAAGGTGGCAGCTCTTGCCAATGCTTCATCCTGGGCAGTTGATCAAGGTGGCACCTGCCATTGCTTGCCAACACTTCCCACAGGTGATGGGGCCCCATTCTGCTGCTGGCTGAGGACAAATGATAACTTTCCTGCTGAAAAACATCTTAGTGCTGTCACTCACTCTATTTGGAAAAGAGATTTTAAGAGCCTAAGGCGTATCACATTCAGTTGACAGTTCTCCCTTAATTGTTCTCAGAAAAAGAGATTGTTTAGACAGCAAGTGACCCTAAGATCTTGCTGATGCAGTTACTGTGGCCGAGGCAGATGAGACCTGCATCGGTCTGTCTTCTCTTCACCTTGCACTGAAGGCAAGAGGTCTTTCATTTTCATATGGTCCACCCTGTTCCCCCCAGCATGAGAAGATACTTCTTGTACCTGTGAGGATGTCCTGGAGGAAAACAGTTTCCTCTCAGCTATGAGTGCTGTGAAATATGCTATTTAAATGCTATTTAAATACTGTATGGAGAATAAATCGCTACCAGAGATGTTTTAGCAGTCATTTAACCTTCATGTTAACAACACTGAGCTTGTCATGTTTATGGTATGCTTCCAGTGAGGGCTATGGAGGCCCTTTGCATTTCCCTCCATGAGGATCCAACCAGGCGTTATGGTAATGAGACATTTATACTGCAAGACCTTAAATGTTAAGGAAGAACAAGAAAGGTGGTGCTAAGTGTTGTCAAGAAGCCCTAGCCTGAGCTGTTCAGAAAGGGCTTTTGCCCAGGGGCACCATAAAAACATGACATTGTGAGAGAAATGCCAAAAGCCCACAGCAGAGTGAAGGGTTCCCACAAGCAAGCAAGTACACGGCCAGCAGCAAGCGTGTCTTAAAACTGACACCCAGCAGGATGCTTGCTTTCATTGCAGCTCACGGAAATAAGGCAGACAAAGCAAAATCCAATCACCAGAAGAAAACAAACGTTCGCAAGTGAGTTGAAAAGACCCTGCGGCAGGAGATGAAGCCACTGAATGGCACAACTGGGCTGGTGCGCAGGATGGTTGTCCAGGATGACCTGCAGGGAGGGGAAACCTGATGAAATTAAGAAAACTGAGTGACATTCATAAAGAAAAACAGTGCCTGATGCAAGGAAAAGCTCTGATTCTATACAGATGAGCTCTTACAGAGTGCCTGGAAAGTCTGAATCAGTGTGTGCCTTCAAGGAGTGATGTTACTCCTAAAGAACAACACTACCTGTATATATCCTATCCTATCTTCTGGGTAAGTTTGCCAGTAACCCTGATTTTGATCTCACTCTGGTCTCACCTTTTTTGTTGTTGTTGTTGTTATGAGCCCAAACTTTGAGTTCAAATACCAGAGTTGCTCCAGCAATTGCAGCTCTGAATTGCTGCCTGTGACCAGAACTACTCCAGTAGAATCATCCCCAGTTTGCTTTGGTTTTAGGATGGGCTGTACTAATATAAATTCAATATGTGCCTGCAGGCACTAGTATCTGAAAACATAACCCTGTTTCAATTGTGGTGCATAATTAATACAAGGGTAATTGCACAATACTGCAAGCCAACAGGGAAGGAAAAAAAAATCTTTGGTTTTGCACCAATAATACCAAGATGTCAGCTAGAATCATCACTTGCTATTTAGCAAAGGTCTCATTAAAACACTAAAATTAGGCAAACTGTAGGAGAAAATTGAGCACCACAGACAAATGGAACTTCTCTTTTTAGATGAAGTGAAATATCCCAGAACAAAGCAATTATCTGAGACAAAGCACTAAAATGCAAAATGTTTAAATGTGTTTTTCTACAGGCCACATGACTGTCCATAAACCCACCAGTGACATGTTGATAATAAGTTCTAGATGTAAACTGCCTTCATCCCAAAGTGCTTTACAAATGGATGTGATGGGTATTTTCTTGGGTATTTACTCACTGTGAACATACACCTACTTCTGAAGGACAGCAGGGTGGCAGATTGAGAGCATACACTTGTTCAACCACAACAAGATTACTGGTCCATTTTGAACTTCATAAATCATTTATTTGCAACTATAAATATTTCCCTTCTATTAAAACAAAGTGAAATAACATTACATAGTGGGCCAAAAGTCTAAAATGGGTATGCTCCATTTCTTTACATGCAATTATTTATTTTTTAGTAAGTAAAGACAGAAAAAAAGCTTATCAAGCAATAAAAAAAGACATTTTCTGGGAGAAGCACATATCTTCACTACCATCTATACTCTGGACCAAAGTTGTATAGCTTAGTTTCTGTGAATAAGGGGATAAACCAGCTTAAGGTAGGGGTTTTTTTCCCGGAAAGTATAATCTCGGCAAGGTCACAGATCCTGATGGTGCAATTTTCCTTTCTCTGGAATGATATGGTTTAGATGAACGATTTTTTTTAAAGATGGGCAGGATTGTGGGGTTGTTGGTGGTTTTCCAGCATCAAGCAGCGGTGAGAAAAGTTGTACAAGATTCCTCCCAGAAGTCAACACGCTTGAAGCTCCCTGTGCATTCATCATAAGCAATCTCAACCAGCTCAGGACCACATCTTCAGCAGCCACCTAAGGATGGGAGGGTCAAGGTTTGGGTTTGTGACCTTCCCTCTCAGTTCCCTTGCATATCCCAAAGGCTGTTTTATTTCAGTTCTCCACCCCAGCAGGAAGTGCTGCCCCACAGTGGGTCTACTCTTCCTTTGGCTTGTTTCCACCCCTTCACTCTCAGTGTTTCACAGCTGGCCAAAGCAAAGTGCCTCTTGGTCCTATCTCAGGGTGTCCAGGCCTCATGCCTGGTACCAGAGCCCATCCCCAGTTTTGGGGCAGTGGGCTCGAGGAGAAGGAGCTGAGGGTGGAGGAGAGACTTTCCTTCAGCTGAAGCATGTTTATAAATGGCAAGCAGGCAGAGTGAAATGAGGGATGAGTTCACTTGATAGCATTTCTGCATCTCTTGTGTTTAACCTCAGTAGGTTATTCAGGGCTAAACCCATCTTCCAGCAGCAGGGTGGGGAGAGAGGAGCAGCAGTGCCAGCTCAGTTAAATGAGGCAATAGGAAATGGGCTCTCCGCAAGGGTTGGGGCTGTGGTTTGCTCAGTTAGGGCACAGCACACTCGCCTCTGCAATTACTACGTGGCTAATGAGCAGTTGACACCAAGTTCAGGCTCTGTCTGGCTTGAAAGCTGAGCCTTGTGTGGGACACGGAGCAGTAGGGAAATGGAAGGAATTTTCTGAAAATAGCTTTGCTTCTTATTTTTAAAGCTGGCTTCATGCCACCCATTTGCTCACAAATTAAAGAGTGTCAGGATGGACTGACTTTTAGTGGGCACCTCTGGCCTGGAGTACTTGGTGCTGAAATCACCATGGCCCATTGGTAAGAAAATGAGACAGATGGTGTTCCTCCTCCTGCCGTTTTGAACAGAGGAGCTAAGGGGCACACCAAAAAAACTGCTTTGTGAACTTACCATCATCTGCTGACTCCGGAGCAGCATCAGCTACACAGGCAGCACGGATACCACAACCACGTCCCAGATACCAAGCCTTCTAGTGACACCATATAAATAACAGCTCGTTCCAGTAATTCTTGTCTGCTTAGCGAATTGGTTCAGGATTTGCTCCATCCACCCTACCCTGCAACAAATAACCTGCAGATGTGTGGCTCTAAAAATAATCCTTGGCACTGGGGCCATGGTACAGCATCACTACATAATTCAACATGCTTTTGTACTGCGTTGTTTTAAAAATGAATCTTGTCTGCATGCTGGAAGCAGTTCATAGAGACAGATTCTGTCCTAACAGAGACTGTTCTGTATACAGAGAGCATTTTGCTATCATCTCTGTGGACAATAAACATGATCTGACTTGTGAACATGTTATGCTAGGAATTACTTCTTTCCTTGTCCAATTCATTAAGACTGTGTACTTAATAAGCAGTTTCAGTTTTTACAAGGTCCTCTCTGGGAACAATAAAACAGAGAGAAAAAGGAGAGAAACATCTGGATCAGTGAAACACTCTTGAAATAATATCTTTTTTTGTGTCTTTATAGAGACTTCCAAGGGCTTATATTAAGAAGTTAATTCCATTGCTGCTATTGATGCTGAAAATATACTAGAAGCACAATTTTAACTTCATTTTGTTGCTTAGATAGTTACCAGAGCTGGCCAACTCTTTTGTTTGAAAATATTGTCATGACAAATAGCATTGCTTGTATTTCATTCAAGATTTACTATTTTTTTTCAGGTTTTCCCCATTTAAAATTTTATTGTGAAAATGGAAAGATGGGAAAGAAAACAGTGGGAGGGGACCAAAGCTGCAATTTCCATTGCACTTTAACAAATCACTCTTTTTCTTTTTTTCTTTTTGTTGTTGTTGCTTTGTGTTTTCTTTGTTTTCCACTTCTTTAATAATTTTAAAGAATTTTATTTGGTTACCTACAGTTTTGTACACTTATGAACAATTTGGAGCCAAGGTGCTCTGGAGCTGGAGCACATTATATTCAAGAGCCCAAGGGAGCTGTGTTTGCTCAGACTGGAGAAGAGGACACAAAGGGGCAAATTTAACTGGTGTTTCCAACTACCTAATGAGGAGCCATCGAGAAGACAAAGGCAGACCTTCATCAGAGGTGCACTTCTAAAGGACATGGTCCAAGAGCCATCAGTTGCAGCACAAATATTTTAAGGGGGAAAAGTAAAGTGCTTAAGCACTGGGAGAGAAGCAGGTCATCTCCATCCCTGAAGACATTCAAAACTCACCTGGGCAAGTCTCTGAGCAGTTTTAACTCTGCTGTCAGGTGCCCTTGGTTCAGATGATTTCCAAAGTGCCCTGGCAACCCAAGTTATGCTATGAATCTATTTTTCGAAAATTATGGAATTATGGTGGATTTTTTCCCCTATGATGTATTTCTGCTGCTTAAAGGATGGCTGAAACTTCGACTTGAAAAATGACCTTGGCTATGCTGAAGCAGAGTCATGCCCCAGTGACTCTTAGCCAGTACTGGAAGGATAAAAATCCTTAGGCATAAGTGGCTGTTAAGCATCCTTATGTGATTCATAATGTATATCACTATGATATATCAAATATATCACTATGCTTTTTGCACTCTTATAAAGTGTGTGCTCTGAAGATATGAGCCATTTCATACTCCTCGTGTGTAGATGGAATATAGAGTGCCTAGTTTCCCAGTAATCTGGGACTATTCACATAAACTTCATACCCTGCGTGGTATCTTGTCCTTTAAAGATGAGTTTTCCACACCAGACAGGCAGATATTCCAAACATAGACATCTTCCTCACGCTCTCTGTAAGTTTCCAGCTCACTGCTGGAAACCAAAGTGTCATCTGGACATTGTGGGTAGCCAGCATAGAGAACAAGGTCCTCAGAGCTACATCATTCTTTAATTATTTTTCCATACTATTTGACTTTCCTAAAAGCTGATGGTTTTTATGTCTGGCTCTCTCCACTTCTAGACTTTCTAAGTCAGAAGTGTTAGCCTGGCTGGATTTGCTTGTTTTCTTCCTGGAGCTGAATTTCAAGAACCACCACAGATCAAAATGTCTGGATTAAATATCCATGTCTGTATGTAGGGTGTGGATGGATGGTCTAGGGTATAGGTAGATGGAATGCCCATGGGGGATATAGAGGGGTACTTGTCAAATCCCACGTCCATCAAAACCAGGAAGAGGTTTGCAATGTTTTCCAATAGCAAATGTTAGACAAATTAAGAAATTAAGTTTGTGTCACAGGTGATGATCTGAAACTGTTCTTCCAACTGTAGCCCATTCTCAGAGCTGAGCATGTTCTTACCCCTCGTCCCAAGTCCTGGTCCGAGCCTGTTCCCAGCCTGGCACGTTCATGACAAAGCTACCGGGGATTTCTGCAGAATCAGGATTGGGCCCTTATGTGACAGCTCGCCCCTAAGTGAACGTAGACCAAGTTACTAGCTTGTCTCTGAAGGTTAATTGGGTTTTATGTCCTGGTTGAAGATCTGATTTCAGAGATCTGACTCCCTTGCATAGTTTCTATGACGTGTTTTTCTGTGCGTGCGTGTGTGAGAGCCGCTTGCCTTCTATTGTTTATCGAAAGGAGTTTATTAGCCATTGCTTATGCAGCATTTTTGTGATCTTGTTGATGAAAGATGCTATATAAACGGGGTTGGATTGGACTGGATTCAGTAAGTCTGAGAGCTTGCCAGCAATTTATTGCTGTTTGGCTCCGGCGACCGAGCACCAGCACAGCAGCCAGCCAGCGAGCACAGCTCCTTGCAGCGCGGCTCTGGCTCTGCCTTCCCTACTGAAATGGAATTTATTACTCTCTATCTCGCATGGATATTTTGTAGGAAATTGGAGCTACAAAATGAAGAGTCATGGAAGTTTAAAAAAATCCAAGAGACAGGACAGATGTGCTGTGATTAGTCCTGTACTCTGGCTCACCTTGGGTTAGATAAATAATTGAATGTGTGCCGTCAGCAAGACAGGCTATTTACAGACTTGGAAGGAAATTTGGCTTGCAGTCCTCTAATTGGAAGTCAGAAATGGTGGAAAAAAAAGGTGTTTGCTCACTTTTCGTACTTTAAATCTGAAAGCAGTGAATTATTTTAAATCACTATCTCAATCTTGGATCATTTCAATTGAGATTTAGAAGGCTACTTGTTCTTAGAAATGTCAATATATTTATAAGGATACATTATACTTTGCCAGTGCATTAGATTATGTAGTAAATGTGAGGAGTGCTGTCTGTGTATAAAATTAATTTTTTTCTTCCCTTCAAATTTTACACCTGTCAAACATTGATTTGATTCTGAAAAATCCATACAAACTTCACCTGCAAAATGAAACAAAATCATTTTCTGGTACAATGCCAGAAAATAAAAGAAATTTGTAAGAAAACAGAGCAAGACAAAGATGACAGTGTGTATATGAAACTGAGTCTAAGCAGATGAGAACAGTCAAAAGCCTTTTATTTAATCATTCTGCTATTTCTGACATGCTGTCTAGTGATAAACCACATGAGCATTCCCTTGCATTAAGAAAAAAAAAGTCAATAAAAATCCAAGAGAGGGGAAGAAAGTATAGGCCAGCATTGAAGGAATCACATATGTGATTTTGAGGATGATGTTCACATGCATGTAAAATATCCAACAAATGGCTTTTCCAGTGTCAGGAGGGTAATTACCTTTTTGAAGTTGTGCGATATTTTCCTACTGAGAGTTCCCTTCTTTGCTCAGAGAATATTCACAGGCAGATTTTCACTTAGTCACTTTTGGACAGTGGTATGTTAAATGAGACACAAGCACTGATGGTGACCAATACCTCCAGGTGGTCTGTGCTACAGGAAAAAATGCTGATTGGCCTGGGGTTTGTCCATGTGTTGGCAGCACCAAGGCTACTGCTGGTTGGGCTAGTGGCTGTCAAGGGACTACCTTAGTTCTGGCCGTGTAGCACAGTGTTATGGCTTCCCCGAATATGTGAAGCCCTAGTCTGTATGGTTCATGCAGAAATCCCAGTATGATCTTTTTCTTTCATTACACATGACAAGAAACATTTTTAAAACTTTGTATTCGGCACCGAAGAGACCCAAAAACCTGAGTTTTAGTTGCCACTTCTTCCTGCAGCAAGCAGAAGCTCATGAGCTCATTTTTTTATTTTGGGACTGCCTGGAGCATTTTCATACCAACCCCTAAAATAATCCAAAAGTGATGGTTTCCTGGTACTGCTGATCTCCTGACACAGGGGGATGTGTTGGGGAAGCAGTCTGCCTGCCCAGATTTTGTCTGAACACTCCCACTGAACATCACATTGCATCTCATTTCTTAAATTAAACCATCATGGTGAGATGTCCTGCGCTGTGTCCATGGAGAACAGAGGCCCAGGGGCTGTTACAAAAGGACATAGGACAGATGTTGTTGGAAGTTATGTTCCCCAGATCCATGAAGTTTTGCACAAAAATATGCCTTTTCTTGCAGGCCGGTGCCTGCAAGATTATAACTCCAGGTGCCACTGATTTCCATGCAGAATGAAGTGTTTCTTGAACCCCTCGAGGTCTTTTTTCGCTCCTTTATAGGAGCTTCTTGCATTCACAGATACTCCACTCTTCAGGGGCTGCAAATCATCGAATCAGCTTGGAAGGTCCCTTCTGAGAAGAAAGAACCACAGTTTATACTCCAGCACCATAAAACTCCCTTTGACCATAAAAAAGATGACATGAAACAGCACTGTGAGGAGAGTAGGAGTCAGTTAACAACACATTACAGTAAGGAGCAGCTGAGGAGCATGTCTGACAGCTTTCAAGAGCATTGGCCAGAGCCCCCCTGGGTCAGTGCTGGCACAGTTTCCCAGAGTCAACAGAGGTCTGTGGCTTTTGCCAGGGGAGGATCTGGTCCCTGGCTCACGTTCATGGAAGAGGAGCCCAGGACCTATGAATCTTAGCAAAACCTTCCCATTAGCAATAACTGGAATGGGATTTCATTTCTAGTACCTGTCTTAATAACCAGAGCTAAGCAAAAGGGCAGATACCAGGGCTTTTAAAATTATTTTTCTAAGAAAAAGAAAATCATTATATGTGGGTAAATTTATTTGACTTAAGTAACTGACAAGAAACATGGCTTGGACTCAAGCAACACATTAATCACTGAAAATCTGACTTTCAGAAAAATCAGGTAATAGGTTGCAGTGTTTTGCTGTCAGAGGTCTGAGTTCCTGCTTTGCTGGTGAAGGATGGCTCTCTGTGACTGTTCAGGCAAATCCTATTTTATTCAGTCATTTAAGAGAAACGAAGGGTTTTTCTAGAGTCATAGGTGCTGTAGCATTTTCTATGCAGTGGAAGATAGGCACCGTAAACTCTGTTATTCCTGCTGGGCTGGGACAGTGACTGGAAGGTCTTGGGCTGTCCTTGGACCTTGTGTTACACCCAAAGCGAACATAAATTATCTCTTTGCAAAATTGTGAAAAAGGACTAAGTCTGGAAATCATGGCAAAGTGTATGCTGAGCAAGTGTCTGCAGGGAGGCCATCCTCTCTTACTCAAGATTTCGGTATTTGTCCCACAGAAAGGCAAACAAAAATAAAGTTCATTCAGTTTTACACCATGTTGCCATAAATCTTCTTTCCATGTGAATTACAGCAAAACTGTGCACAGCTACCGAGCTGCTTCCTTCATACACTTGCACTGCAGATGGGCTCTGTCTGTGCATGCTTTGGCAGACAAACCTGGCCCTCATTTTAATTTTATATAGAGTTGGAGAAAAACTAAGTTTGGGATTTTTTTTAAGGTACCTTTTTGGCTTGCTTTTTTAGCTGTCTAATTATCTCTTGTAAGTTAATTGCTGTGTTTTATTTTATTTGCATTTTTGCTGCACCATGAATTTTTCGAAGTCAGGGTAATCAAAAAGAAACTCTATGCAGGCACAATAAGGAGCCTTTTTAACAAAGACCCCTTTGTGCAATTAAACACAGCCATGCCATGGCTTTTGCTGACTCAGGTCTTCAAGGTATGGTACAAGTTCTTCTGAGTTCATGTTATGACATTGTCTGAAGAAATCTGGTTTTTATTGATTTTTT
This sequence comes from Scolopax mira, assembly GCA_004320125.1. Taxonomy (NCBI): domain Eukaryota; kingdom Metazoa; phylum Chordata; class Aves; order Charadriiformes; family Scolopacidae; genus Scolopax; species Scolopax mira. Next base: position 21,377 of record BJBW01004892.1, read on the forward strand.
TAAAATATGTTTTTCACAACAGGAAATCGCCTTTTTGATTTAATACATTTGCTTGACTGTATTATCGTTCTATCAGCACCAACCTTGGAGAATGGTGTCAATGCATTTTAGCCGAGATAAAATGTTAAGCAGCTCTTGTTCCCCCTAAACCACAACTCTTCTGACACTCTGCTCAGAAATAGCATCTCAGAGAGGGGGGATCTGACCTGCCTGACCACCTACAGAGCTGTCGTATCTTCCAGTGAAGTGACCTCAGGCATCAGCTGAGCTATGGAAACTGTCCATGCGTGTCCTCCCACCCCTGATGAATGGGAGTTAAAGTGCCGCTGCCTGAATTACCTCTGTTGGGGTGGAGCCATCCTGGAGGCTGACTGTCTCTCTGAACCCCAAAGTTGTAGGGATAAAGCAAGGGCAATATTTTATTGTAAGAACACACTTTCTGATTTGATATAACGTTTTCTGTGTCTGCTTTGCTCCTAGGAGGCAAAGCGTTTCCTGAAGTGGACTCTCTTTCTTCTTTTGACATTTTTAGCAAGAGATTCCTTAACATACTGTGTCTGTCTGAAACCAGCATTAAGCTTTTTTTTTTCCCTTCCCTTCACTTTTCCCCTTTGCCTTCCCTTTTTTTCACGCATTAAATGGCCATCACATATCTTTTTCAACATAGTCATCATTATAGAGTTTTGGAGCTGCCTTTTTGCTGAAGTCAACCAAAAACCAGGATATGCAGCTCCAAGCCAGCCATTGTCGCGAGTCACTGACATCTTACAGCAGTGGGTTAATTATCACTTAAAATGTTTATCCTGTTATTGTTTGCATTTCCAAAGCATTTCAGCTGCTGTAAGACCCTAAATCACTCCCTTCCCTCGTGCACAGAGGTATTTTCTCAGTTCAGCAGTGTCACTGTGCAGAATGGGAGGTGGGCTGGGGGCAACGGCAGCCCTGCACCAGGTGGAAACAATTATGGGGAAAAAAACATGGTCCTCGCTGGATGAGTTACTGCTGATAGCTGCCAGATAAGCTAACTTAATAAAGTGGTGGCTTAATTAAGCCACATTCCTTGCATCTTGCCTTTCGTCCTGCCTGTCTGGGGCGATGCTATCATGAAGCTACTGCTTTGCAAGGTGGAGCGGGGGTTGCTGTGCTGGGGGACCACTGTGGGGCAGGAGTAGGGATCCTGTGGGTGATTGTGGCATGGGAGTGCTACCTGAATGCCCAGCTCCCTTCTCAGTCTGCAAGGTGGTGGGCAGCAAAAGCCTGCAACAAAGATCTGCTGCTTGCCTGGTCATAGATGTGTTTGTTGATATCAGAGGTTTGACTGTAAGTCCCATCTTCTGGTATTCAGTGGTTCCAGGAGCAACACGGCCTCTGGAGCAGTTTGCTTTGAGAGAGTCCCGTCATGGTGGATTTGCTTACAGGTAACACAAAAGCAAGACATTGCAGCCATCAAAATCACAGTGCCCAAAATCCTCTGCGAATTTGGGCTTGTGCATGCTCATGAGTGAAGTTCGCATGAGAGTCAGAAATTGCAGATATATTTTTAATAGTTGAAGCACCTCACTAAAAGATGTAAGAAAAACATCTGCCAGAAGTTTCTTCTTTTGGAAAACAGATTTAAAATGCAATGAATCAACTTTACTTCCCTGCAGATCCAGACTTTAGTGGCTGAACTTCTTACACAGCTGTGTATTAGTTTGTGTTCGATGCATGCTCACATGTACAGCCACGTAGCAACCGCCCAGCTGAAAGTTATTCAATAGCTAAAATTATCAGTGGGGACCCCCTCTTATCTCTCACTATGTATAACGAGATCGCTGCTGTGCAACGTTGATTAGACATGTCAACCTGGAGCTGGATGTCTGAAAATGAGTATTGCTATTAAAATGCCTTTGCTAATGATCAACTCATGTGTCCATCATTTTGACAGATTTCTCTTAAGGAATGTAAAAAGCTAAAGCATGCAGGAATCCCAGGGTTGTGATGCAATGCTCAGAGAAACGGGTATTGTTGTATTGTATTTCCTGTGCATTAACCCTAAAGTAGCAGTTTCCCTGGCAAAATCTTGCTGATGGCTGAAGCTTGGTGTTGAGTACAGGCTACACTAACACACTAATACAGAGATCTGTCATCTTGAATAGGGAACCAATTGTCAAGAAGAGTTGGTTTCTGGAGGGTAATACTGAAAGCAGGGCATCCATCCTCTGAACCACGTCTTTTGGTGTGACTTAGTGCTTTCATGATGGGAAAATTCATCAAAAATTAAAAGGGAGACTGAAAACAAGGAAGTATTTTCTAAAAAACATCACATCCCCCTGTGGAACTCATTGCTGCAAGGTGCCTTTGAAGCTACAGATTTCAGGAGGGCTCTGGATATCTTCCAGGGCTTTAACTGGAGCAGCCCCTGGCAAGGTTACTGGGGCTGTTCTTGCTTCAGGGTTCCAGGGCAGTGTTTAATGGACATAACTCAGTGTGTGGCTGTGGGAAAGGTGTTTGACAAGTGGTTTGACTATTAGGAGAATCCAGTAAGGCAGACAAAACCTTTTAGGAGCTTCCATGAACGTGAGCCAGGGAACCACAGCAACCACAGTTTTGCCACAAGTCAGCCTGAAGCCATCACTGACCAAGATGAGAGGAGAGAGGCAGCTCCTGCAATGTTCCCAGCAGGTGAGCCCTTACTCAGGAGCAGGCTGTGCTGAGGTTGAGGTTTGTATCTGCTGCCACAAGCCGCTCCAAGTGTGGGAGTCCTAAGGGTCCCAAGCCTGAAAATCAGGTGGGAATTCCCAGGGAGAAGGGCAGAAAAGATGAAAGCTGCTGCTCCCTCTCTGGTTAGTTCTGGCTGGCACAACCCATCAGGTCAGAATTTCATGGCGGGGGTGCCCCCCTCTCCTTTCCCATCTCTGAGCGTCTCTCTGAAGAGCAGCTAGAAGCAAGTCTTTATCAGCCTCCCTTCTTCCACAGGCAGGAGGAGATGAATGTGCACTTGGAAAGCCATCAGCAGGGCTTGCAGCATATGAACAGCCTCCCCGATGCACCTTTGAACTCATTCCTCCTGCATTTGTTTGCCTTGCAGATAAAACTTCACAGCAGTGTTTGGAGAAAAGTCTAATGAGGGACCACTGTTTGCATAACAAAGCAAGGCTTCCTTTTCAGATGTTCAACCTTCATTAAGCATAATTTATATTCCAGCTAATCTTTGGAAGAGGGTAAAATATGGAGCCAAAGTTTGTTTTTGCATAGTTTGGAGTAATGCATTGTTTGTTTTAAGTGGTCAGTTGCAATTGATAGTTGATTTAAATTCAACATAATGATGATTTGTGGTGGCTGTGTTTGTCTAGGGGAGTGTTGTGCCATTTACTGCCATGGCTTTAGCACTCTTCTGCATCAGTTATTGAATTAAAGGATAAGACCAAATGTATAGTTTCCCAGTTTTGCAGATATTTCAGTATATCCACAAGGCATGAAAAAATGTGAATTTGTAAAATATAGGGTTTTTTTCCCCTCAGACTCATGTAGACTTGGCAAAATAGTGCACTGAGCAGCAATTTTCTTCTCTCATGGCAGTCCTGGTAGCTACCACCCTGTGATCCCTCAAAGGTCACCAGGTCCATACAGTGAGTAGCTCTGAGGATGATACAGGACACAGCCATTTGTAGAGGCTTCTCAGCACTGCTGGGAGTCCTGGTGACTTGCTGTGGTTTGCTGCCTAGAAAACAGACAAACAGGTATAGATGAATGTGTAAATGTCATTAGAGGCCAGTGTGTAAGAAACATTAATTTCTCAGCACTTGGACTTTGTATCATAGGCGCATAAAAAGTGTCTGATCCTATTGTCTCTTCTCAGGAGCTTTGTTCCCCTTCCTGTATAAGATACTGTCCCTTGCTACAGTTTAATAAACCTTCCAGGTTTATTAAAAGATGAGAAATGACTGATAACATTTATCTTGTATGTACTCCTTGCTGAGACTCGCCCCTTTCTGCAAGTTTACCTCCTAATGTTGGATGTTGGAAAATACCCTTCACCATATCATGAAAATGATGACCCATATTGTGTGTATGGACAACAGCGAGGTGTGCTGAATCTTTTCGGCTCAAGGGAGCAGGATTTTCAGAAATGATTCTTGATGTGGAGTGGGTCAGCATTGGAGTACCCAGCCCCTGGCTTCTCAGCTGGCTGGCTATGATGTCATTTTAAATGCTTCAAGGATGGAATGGTGAATTTCCATGTTGCGTCTTTTAATGCTAAGATACTTCAAACTGCAAAGCTCAGGGTTCTCACCTTGTTTGGTTCATCACATCCATGACCTAACCGTGACTGTTTTTAAAAGCAGCACCAACCTTTAAAGAATATATATATTTATTCATTTATTTATTTTGTTGTTTTTCAGGAAAAAATGCTGTAAGGGTTATAAGTTTGTTCTTGGACAGTGCATCCCTGAAGGTATGTGATTTCACTGTTCTTACCCCTCATGTCCCCGTGCTTTTGTCTTTCCCTGTTTGCCCTGTTCTCTGCATTGTTGATTTGGAAAAGCATCCTGATATAACCACAGGCTTGGCTGTATCTCCTGTGTCCATGGGGTGAACTGTTTCCAAGAAATTGTTGGGAAAATAAAAAGATCAGCATCTCCCAAAAGTTTCATTTAGCATGCAAAGCCTCAATCCTCCCCTAAGTAGCTGCACAGATCTTGTACCATCACCTGCTGCAAATAGAGCAATGCGTTCATAGAATCAAATAATGGTTCAGGTTAGAAGGGACCTTAAAGATCATCAGGTTCCACCCCCCCCTGCCCTGGGCAGGGACACCTCCCACCAGGTTGCTCAAAGCCCCATCCAGCCTGGCCTTGAACAATTCCAGAGATGGGGCATCTTGCCTAAGTACGTAGGAGGTCTCTGTGCATCCAGGAGTCCACCCTTCCTGGCTGGTGTCTTGCACCATGTACCCCTTGGATCTGGCACAGACAATTTGGCTTGTAAGTGTACAGGGAGTGGGTGACTTGTGAGTTAGTCCTGTCTTTAGTTACCTATTTCTCAAAGATGTCAGTGAGGGGAGAGCATCTCTCTTCCAGTCCCTCTCATGGCTATGGGCACAGCTTCCTTGTCACCAGGGGCAGAGGGAGACAGGGAATTACTTGGGATGGTTGATGCTCTAGTGGAAAGGGAATGATACACTTCACAAAGGCAGTACCAGGGTCCCAATTCTCAGTTTCCTGCAATGAGATCTCACCTGGAAAAAGGGTGAGCTCTGGCTGCCCAAACCCGGGGGGAGGCCTCTTTTGCGTCTACCCAGCCTATGGCTGCACTGAGCAGTAGCAATGTAACTTCTTCAGTCCCTTCCACTGCTTTGCCCAATTCAGATGAAAATGGCTCTGAAGTTATAGGAGAAGAGGAACTGTCAGGCAGAAGAAAATGGCCAGAGGTGAAAAGCCAATAAACCTTGTTTGATCCAAAAAAACAGGTTTAAAGGTTGGTTTATGGTAACACATCTTTCTATTTGATGACATATGGAAAGCCTCAAGCTGACCTGAGTTTTTCCAGTTTGGCATGGTGATGTTTTGAAAAGAAGAGTGACAAATTAACACACTAGAGAAAGTCAGCTGGTTTTTGAGTTACAGTCTCCAGACAGCAGGGATTATAACCCAAACTCTGGTCCTGCTGCTCTTTTTTAAGTTGTACCTTTGCTGCTGGCTGAAAACATTAGAACACCAGTTGCTAAATAAATAAATAAATGAATGAGAAAAAAAACCCCACATCTTCTCCAGGAATAGTGCAGTTCATGTTAGTTCAAGTCCCAGGGAGCTGGGTAGGGTTTGGGTGAAATTGATGCTCGCAAGGAGTTCCTTGTCCTGTGGTTTTGCAGAGTTTTTTGTTGATGTGTGTGGCACGAGATGACAGCCCCAGTGTGAGATGGGCACTTGGAAGAGGCAGTTTGTGCTGTATCCTACCAGGCAGTTGTGTGTGGGGGAGGCAGAAGCCCTGAATCCTTTCAGGGTGGAAAGAAGCCAGGATTCTACAGTCTGGCCCACAGCTTTCCTATGGATTATGACAATTCTATACGCTGATTATTCACTAATTATAATGAATACAGCAGAAGAAGTAAAAAGGACCAAAAATAAAATGAGAACTATGGCAATATATATTATTTTAGGCTTCTAATTTTCATCTGCTGAAGTTTTAGGTTATTATGAAAGCAGCATTTTTTAACGTACCCTGATGTCACTTAATCCTGTCTGTTAACTGCATCTCAGTAACCTGAGAGTTTCTGATGCTAATTGAATTTCTCTGCTGGCTGTGGCTTCTCTCCCTTTGTGTCTCTATTCCCCCTTTTTCAGCTTGATCTATATTTCCCCTTGAACTTCAGAGACCACAGCAATTGCTATAACATCTGAGATGTCCTTGGACTGTTGGTGTAGGGATGAAAAACATGATTCAGTGAAGCATTCATTTCACTTACTCTGTTACAAGACATCACTTGGCTCTTCACACATTGTTTTGGCATAATCTTGACAGAGTAGCTGTATGAAATGCATATCTCGACATAGGCGCATAAATACATTACAGATGTGAGTTTATTAGAGCACATCTGCACCTTTTAATCCAGTGCTGGCAAGTCAAAGCCATGAGGAGTAGTTCCAGCCCTTTCTTCCATGTGATTTAGGGAGAAGGGTGGGGAGAGGGATAGACCCTTACTCTTTGGTTTCTGTCCTGTTATTTCTTGTCAACCCCTGAAAAGCAACAAAAATCAGTGCAGTCCAGTATGAGCCCATGCCCCCAGCTTCTGCATTTCACTGTGGACTCACCTTCTAGTTCTGGATTTCAGTTGCAGGAGCAGGGAGCAATGATCCTAAGGAAACAGCAAGAGGAGTTTGCTTTGTGTGTCTGATTCTCCCTGTAGCATCTCTTTCTGCTCCACATTTGACCTGGGAAGCAGGTCAAAAAAGAGCTTCTAACTCTTTTCTCCTGAATGGTCTCTTTCTTTGCTTTCAAGACTCACAGCTCCAACCAGATCCTGTCTCATAGCATTGCCAAGAGCAAAGCAGGGACAGACATAGTCTGAAACAGCTCCTTATGGAGAGCACCTTCCCTACCACTAGCTTGTTACTTGAGTTTCTTGGCTGGGGATTAACTCAGAGCCAAATACTCTATGACAGGCAAACACTAATCAAATCTGCTCTTTCCTCAGTAATGCTATTTCAGAAATTTCCTTGGTACAGCTTTTCATTGTCATTCCTGAGTTCATTGAAATATACGTAGAGACATTTGTGTTTCTGCTGCACGTTTTTTGTATTTTCCTGAAGTCTGGAACAGACTGATCCTCACCATATGGCTTTGAATCATTCTCCAACCACATTTCTTAGGCTGGGTTGGCAGACAAAGGTCTTGAACATGGGAGGGCACGAGCATCCTTGGTTCTGCAGAGCATGCAGAGGTCGTGGAGCAGCTTCTGCCCAGTTTCATCCCGGTTGTGAGTACTATTCCTGAGGGAACAGTACTACCTGGCTCCAAAGACCTGAGGATGGACAGCTCTGTGATGTGGGACCTGCCCACAGACATTGTGTGATTTGGGTCAACTGTGTGGGAACCACCAGCAGGGAGATTTCCTCCTCCTGGACCCTTTCCTAGATCTGTATGAAAGTAAATGAAGCTATGGTCTTGATGGAGCTCTGCTACAGTGGGTGTTAAAACCGTATTTAAAGACTAGTTATATGAAATATGGCAAAAGAGAGATGATTAAAAAGAACTTCCGTTGTTGAGTCTAGAAAAAAGGAGGCTGAGGGAAGAGGTGGTAACAGTTTTTAGGTATGTGAAAACTTGCTGCAAGGGGAAAGTAAACTGTTCTTCATGGCCAAGAAGAAGAGGACAAAAATAATGGGCTTAAATGGCTATAAAGGGAGTTTGGATTAGATATGAGTAAAAAGCTTTCTATCTGCAAGTATTTTTAATTATAGGACTAGACTGCATGGTGGGGCATCTCCATCCCTCAGGGATTTCTAGGGACAGGCTAGATGAATGAACCTATTAGAAAAGGTTTATGTATAGCCAATCCTGCTTGTGGTTAAGTGCTGTTTTTTAGGATTTTACTAGGGCATATATATTCATGGGAGCAGAGGGAGGACAGAGCCACTCTGAGTAGGCTGAACGTGGCACAGGCCAAATCCAGCATCTGCGTGGGCACACTGGCTGGGGCACAGGCACGTTCACCTCAGTACTGGGCATAGTAGCCTGTTCTCCATCTGATTTTATTACTGTTATTAATGAAAACTGCAACCATGCCCAGGAAAAACACCACTAATGCTTTATATTTGGGAATATTTAGTAGTGCCAAATGTAACGGGAGTTTACAGCCCCAGCATCACCTATGAAACCCAAACTAGCCCCCAGGCTGGCAGTGTTTGGAGGCCAGGGCTGTGTTTTTCTTCCACGCTTGTGCAAGTCTCTACACTGTTCGACCCTGGTTGGTGCTGGGGGTCCTTGCGCTGCCATTCCCTGCCACGACACTGTGGGCAGACTTGGAAAGATAAAAATCAACACAGTTGTGAAGTAAGTAGGAAAGACAGGATGGCTGCTATTCAGAAGGTGGCAAGCACAAGGGAGGAAATGCTTGGCACCGTTACAATCATGTCTTTTGGTCTGGGGGGCTCTGGTGTGACATCCAGAAGCTTATTTAGTGTCATTTGGTGCTTTTCTGTGCCTTGGTACACTGTGACTTTTACCCCCAGTGCTCTGTATACTTTGTACAGCAGATGTGATTTCACTTGCTTTATTAGTTCATTTCAATTGTTTGGGAAAATCATCGTTCCCAGAGATGTCTGCTAGTCATTAGTGTGAGTCAATATGAATTTGGCGTTTAATTATTTTATGCTGTATATATGGAAGCACAGTGCATTGCTGGCAACTTAGACAAAACACTTAGGTTTGGTTTAGTTGTATTTTGTCTGGAGCAGACTGTGTATTTCTGCTGTATTTCCCCCCCCACCCCCAGCATACAGTCACTGAAGGGTCACAGTGACAACCACATGGATGCTGGATGATGTTCCTCTGAAATGATCATAGAAACTGCCACTTGCTTTGGCATAAAACCCAACCTTCAGTGGGGTTCACCTGAGCTGTTTTGGAGGCTGGATGCTGCTTCAGCTCCTGTCTTCTCCCAGCAAATGGTCCCATGGTGCTGCACTCATGGCTGGGGGCTGCTTGTCTCCCCCCAGCCTGGTGCCAGGGACAGGGATGGGGGTAGGACGCTCTTTCTCTCTGGTGTCCATTCCCTGGACTGCAGCTCTGCTGGGACACAGCAGTGAAATCAGAAGCAGATTCACCCTCCATTGGGTTTCAAACGCGGACTTCAGACAGATTTCTGGGATTTCACTGACAGGCCTGGCCAGCAACTTACCATACCCCAATCTTCACATTGCTGTTATGAAAAGTCATGATGGTTTTGTAACTCTGTGTTCTTTGCTAGAAGGGTTATATCTGTCTTTGAACAATTATTGTTTTATTTTATTTAACTTTTCTTTATGATACAGTTTCTGCCCAGATTTGGCAGTTAGCCTCACAGTGTTTCACAGCATTTTGCTTAGGAAACATTGCTATGAGCATTTAAAATTTTGAGGAAGAAAACCACAAAGAGTTTTTAGGTAATTTAATATTTCTGTGAGGAGAATGCTTAGATTCTGCAAACTGGGAAAGTGCCCCTTGCTTAAAATCCAACTTTAAGACCTGTAAAGGTGGAATTAACAATTAGAATTTTACTGTAATTCTTTGCATATGTGTTATTGAATGTTTTATTTCTTCCATCCTCAAAACCAATGTAATTTGACTTTATTACTTGTATTTCCTGCGTTGTATCATCTAGCTACCTGACTGCCACAGGTATTTTCCTAACCACACTTTTCTCTCCCCAGACTATGATGTCTGTGCCGAAGCGCCTTGCGAACAGCAGTGCACAGATAACTTCGGCCGAGTCTTATGCACTTGCTACCCTGGGTACCGCTACGACCGGGAGAGGCACAGGAACAGAGAGAAGCCTTATTGCCTGGGTGGGTAGAAGCACGTGTTGAGCTCATCTCTGGTTAATCCTGCTCCCTCAGGTCTTTTAGGAGTTGGTTTAGATCTGAAGCCTTTCTTACGTCCTCTTTACTGTTAGAGAATAATGTGGTGTTTAACTCTGTGAGGGATCGGTTCTCTGAACTGAGAGATCTAAATCCCCCTAAAAGTATTAGGAGGTAGTACCTAAAACAAGTCATACGCACCCAAACACTTTGAAGTCTTAGGGTGATGTAATTTTCCCTTTATTAATTCCTTCTGCAGGTTATGAGTCATATCCGGGGTTTTGGCCTGAGATGTGTGACACGGTTCTAACAGTAACTCTTGAAGCACTATAACCATGCCTAATTATGAAAATAAGTCCTTGGTTTTTCACTCTGATGGCCAGTATCTGACTCAGGACTGATCATTTACATGTGGTTCTTGTGTGGCTCATCTTTCCCCCCCCGCCAATTCCACCCTCCAGCCCTGTGTGGTTTTCTGTGCCACGGGAGCCAAGATTTGCAGGATAGAGCTTTGCTTGGAAGCTTTTCAATGCAAAGGAACCTGGTGTTCATTGATAAAATGCCAGGTGTGTTAATAGTAACAGTGCAGTTTGCACAGAGCTCCAGCCCAAAGCAGTGCTGCAGGCACCCCTTTATTTAACCACAAAATCTCCTGGTATCTTTCAAGGATGCCTTTTATTGTATTTGAGGTCTGAAACCTCCAGCTGCGGGACATTTTCAGCTCTTGTTCCTCTTCAGATATCGACGAGTGTGCCACGAGCAATGGGACGCTGTGCTCCCAGATCTGTGTCAACACCGTGGGCAGCTACAGGTGTGAGTGTCACGAAGGCTACACCCGGGAGGCAGACGGCAAGACGTGCACCAAAGGAGATAAAGGTATGTGCTGGTGGGGGTGTAAAGGTCCTGGGCCAAAGTGCCATCTAAAAGGTCAGTCTCTTGTAAAGAGGAGCTGCTTCCGACGCTACACTTGGGGCTGGGGGTCTGGTGGATGCAGGTGATGACCCTGGAGACCCCGGGTTGTTGATGGGGGACCCGAGTGCCTGTGGGATGGTCCTGCCCCACGCTCTCCTCCTTCCCGGTTTGTGAGCTGCACATACACGGCAGTAAATCAGTAGTCACATCTGTAAAGAAAGAGCATAAGTACACTGAAGGATGTGGAAAGCATCTTGCCCTGGACAGGCAGAGTGGCTGGTTGGTGAAACTTGCTGTTACAGCTGGGGTTAGACCATTTCTCCTTGATTCAACCATTAAAAAACATATTTTCCTCCCAAACCAGCCTGAATTATACCTACTTTGCAGTCCAGAGTTCAGGAGATATAGGGAAAAAAATACCAGATGCTGACCTTTATAAGCCTTCATTAATTAAATTAATTTCAGTGAGCTTAATTTGTATTTACATGCCGACATCTGAAATTAGCAAATGGCCCTGGGTTGGGTGGTTGGTACCTCTGGGCACTCAGAGGCTCAGAAATGGTATGCCTGGGAATTCCACACACCTTCCAAACATTGCTTAAATCAATTGCTAAATTATGTTGAGTAACACTGAATTCTGCTGATTTGCAATTAGTTTGTGTGTCCCGTGACTGCGGTCAGATTGTTTTCTTTTTCTTAATGAAAGTAATATGTGATGGAAAAGTGGTAAAAGTGAGGGCTTGTTCTTGCTTTTCACTGTTGGTTTCAAAGTATGTATGTGCACTGTATATAAATGATTTTGAAGTATTTTACCTCATCCCAGTTATTAAATTACTGGGTTTTAGCATTTAGAGTACTGCAGATTAAATACTGATATAAAAATTTAAAAAAAAAATAACCTTTGCTCTGGAAAAAAACCACTCTTACCATAGGTTCATCAACTAATGCCTGAACACATTTATCATTGGGTACTCTAAATCCCACTGGATGGCCAGAACAATTTATAATTTTGATTTTCCTTTGAAAATGTGTAACTGGAGCCACTCCATTAACTTTAATTGTTCCTTGTCATTTTGAAATGTTTGGTTTTTTCTTTGTAAGTAAGTGGGGATCATTCTGCTCTGGTGAGACCTCATCTGGAGTACTGTGTGCAGGCCTGGAGCCCTCAATATAAGAAGGACATAGACCTGATGGAACGGGTCCAGAGGAGGGACACAGAAATGATTAGGGGGTTGGAGCCCCTCTGCTCTGAGAACAGGCTGAGGGAGCTGGGGTTGTTCAGCCTGGAGAAGAGGAGGCTCTGGGGAGACCTAGTAGCGGCCTTCCAGTACCTGAGGGGGGCCTACAGGAAAGCTGGGGAGAGCCTGTTTACGAAGTCGAGCAATGACAGAACAAGGGCTAATGGGTATAAACTGGAGAAGAGCAGATTTAGATTGGATATTAGGAAAAAGTTCTTTCCAATGAGAGTGGTGGAGCACTGGAACAGGTTGCCCAGGGAG